>OLKM01000234.1:117500-257500 GCA_900291075.1 Melanogrammus aeglefinus
ACCTTCTGAGCCAAAGAGCTCTTCTGAGCATCAGGTATCACACGTTTGAAATCCCAGCTTGTTTTTAAAAGGGCCACGATCCGACAGTGTCAATGTGTGTATGTGTGTGTGTGTAGTCTGTTGAAGGGGAGGGGAGGGGGAGGCTTACATGTACACAACATCTGTCTACCATGGCCCATACACTTTTCAGACACTTGGCGGTCTTTTTCTTTGTGTCTTTCATGCAGAAAGCTGAACAGAGCCGAGCACCAGGTCCAAACTATGCTAGGTCTGTTTAGTCACATTCATTGTTTGCAATGATACGGCCTTCTGTAATGCGAGGACAGATTGAAGAAAAACACATGACAATGCATTGTTCCATACACTGGAAATGCTCTTAGGGGGGTTTGCATGATCAGCAAAGCAGCACTACACATTTAGATGCTCCATAGGAGAATATGACGTCTATAGGCTTTTCAAAATGAATTACTTTTTGAAAAAAGAAATCCACCCATGCGATTATCTTAGCACGTTGTCCGCTCTCAACCAACAGTGTCATTTCACGTGCGGTGGAAGGACGGCTCACACAGGTTCTAAATGCACACAACTACAGCTGCTAATAAAGTGCTGGGATAAATGTGTTGATGTTCAAGGTGTGCACATGGGAAAGTCCCATAGTACGAGAGCAGGGGGGGAGAGAGAGAGAGACACACACACACAGTTGGCAGGAGTGGTTGCCTCCCCACATTAAGACACCCGCTGGCCTGCCATTAGACAGCTGCTAAGATCACAGGCCGGGCCTTCATGCTCCAACAGAGATCTCCTCCCGACCATACATGAAACAGCGCTGAGATATATCGATAGTGTTAAGAGACACTGTTGTTGTTTTTTGGTGTATCACTATTTGAGCTATTGTTTGAAGATCACTAGAAAGGGGGTAGTAGAGGAGAGGGTGGGGGGGGGGTGGGGGGGGGGGGGGGTTAGGAAACCGCGACATCACATCACTTCCTCGACAATGTTTCCCCCATAACATTCTTTTGGTTAATGGCGAGATGCAGGCACTCACTGGGGCGGCTGTATCACAGCTCCGTTTGAAGACGGCCCACCATAAACATTTCCCTCATTGTTGGGGGGAGAAAAAAAAGTGAGGATATTGTAAGACAATCTCTCTGTACAACATTTTTTTTTTTCACAACAAAGACATGCCAACGCTTTAGTAGAGCCTGTCCTTTCGGTCTCTCAAGCTGTCAGCACACAGGAGAAGAGGGGTAGTCGTGGAGGAGAAAAGAAAATCATACATTGGACACTTTCGTTTGGCGTTTTCGGGAGATTTTTTGGCAACGTTATAGCCCTGCTCTCTCTCCCCCCCCCTCCCCCTGCACCCCATCCCTGTCCCCCCGTCGTCGAATTAAGACATTTCAATGAGAACATCATTCTCTTGTCAACGGCGATTACTTAATCCTTATCACTTTGGCCTCTAGTTTTTTTTTATACAGCTGCCTAATGGCTGGGTCAGAGCGAAAGGTCAGTTGTTTATATGGAGCCCATCGTGTCAACGCGAGGCCACTCTGGTTCACGGCGTCCCAGAGTGGCTTTGAAGTGTTTTATGCATTGCATGTGAACTCGCTCTTGTCTCTGGGCATAATTGCAATCATAAAAGAAGGGACAACATTGGTCTCGTAAGTGGGTTTATATGTTTGAACTGACAACATTTTGCAAGACAAAAGCCAACCGGTAAAGTACACTTTAAAAAAATATAGAAATCTGTTACAATTCTATAAGGCTTGGGGCCCCATTGGGAAAACACACTTGATTTTGCATAGTGTTGAAGTTAACAGACAAACAATACTGCCTTGTTGTATACACGTTTGTTTACAACACAATTTGAGTCATAGTCATATTTGTCATTTTATTCATTTAAAAGAATAACTTATTCTGACTTCATCATAATCTTTTGATTTGGCTTGCATTGATGTATTTGAAAGTTACTATTCCTTGCTGTTGCTATTATTATCATTAACCATGACAAAAATAACACATCAGAGGGAATTTTCCAACTTAAATCATAAATAGTCTGTTTCAAAAGGGGGTAAGATATCTTGGTCTATGGTGGGGTTGTGGTTATTTGAAAAGGTTGCCACTTGTTACAGAGAGACTATAGTTCATAGCTGTTATATTCACGAGCAAACATAGAGCAAACAAGAACCCTCCTCCACACAGAGGATACACACCGATTCCATCCTAAAATGGCATCCATACAGTTTCTAGTGGTATCTTTATATCGCACGTATCTAACAGTAAAAATATATTCTCAAATAAATAAATATATAACATAAATATATGTATTTAAGAAGAATAAATAACTTTGTACACTTTTGTCTTTTTATCAAAGGAGTCACAGGTAAGAAAAATCCACAGCTGAATTCCTTCACAGTCCTTCTGAACCCGCCGACGGCACGGCACTCGATTCAAAACATCGCTCTCTTGAGAGCCGCCATTCCCAGGGATTCCAACGCCAGCTGGCGTCTCCGTGCGACCGGTACATCTGTCCCGGGCTGCCGGCACCGCAACAGACTGCTTCTGAACCCGGCTCGGCTTCCCGCTGTAGACCCCCCCCCCCCCCCCCAAACCCCCGGCCCCTCTCACTCTTCTTCCCAGGTACACTTAGGGTTGGCCGGCCTCCGAAACAAACGACCCCCTCATGATTTTTGCGTGCAGGTTGACAAAGTCGGACATTCTAGACTGTCCTCCTTGCCGCTGAGAGATGGCCCCGCGCATTCCGACATGGGAGCCGTCCCTCCCTCCCACCCCACTCCCGAGGGCCTTTGTCCCAAGGCCCCAGGCTGAGGCTGCGGGCCCCTATTGTGTCTATCCCAAGGCCTCTACAATGGGGGTCAATCCCTGGTCTGCTCTCTCTCTCTCTCTCTCTCTCTCTCTCTCTCTCTCTCTCTCTCTCTCTCTCTCTCTCTCTCGTCTGTCTGTCTCTCTCTCTGGCTTCTTCTCTCTCTCTCTCTCTCTCTCTCTCTCTCTCTCTCTCTCTCTCTCTCTCTCTCTCTCTCTCTCTCTCTCTCTCTCTCTCTCTCTCCGTGCGTCTGTCTGTCTGTCTGTCTGTGTCTTCTTCTCGCTGGCAGACCTTTGGCCCCATGGCGGCCATGCCTTGACCCGGAACGCGCTGCTGCCGGCGCCCGTGGGATCAGCTCTGGCCCAGGATGTCCTTGTAGAGCTCGGGCACGCGATCCGGGTCAACGGGCCGCGGCAGGAAGTGGGTGAACTTCTGGTGTCGCCGTGATTTGGTGCCGTCCCTCGACGTGCCGTCTTTGTTGAGCGCCACGAAGTAGCGGGCGCCTTTCTCGCCGTGCTTGTAGAGGTTGGACGAGTACGTGTTGTACCAGTTCTCCTCAAACTGCTCCCGGAAGACGCACTCCGCCGACAGCTTTTCCTGCGGACGAAACAAGCGCATCCATCGATTAGCATCAGGTTTAACAGTGTTTCTTTGATTTGGTGGATTGTTTTTAAATTGTTTGATGTGAAGTATAGTTCAAGGTGTTATTATGAAAGCATGCTAGCTGTGAGTGAATGTATCAGCAAAATTAATCTATATATATAAACGCTAAATATAAATTATAAAAACAAGCTATTCGTTTGTGGCCTTATTCTTTATGGACCAAAGTGGTCTTATCTTAATACTTCAAAAAGGTACAACGAACATGCGGAAAAGAAAAATCAAAACGGCAACTGTTTTTAATCTGATGAAAAGAAAAAAAGCCGAAAGGAAGGAAGGGAGGAAGGAGGTTGAGTGGCGATGCGAATGAGAGCATGAATCAGCACAGATGTGTGCGTGGTATACTTACAGAGCCATACAGCTCCCCCTTGTCATTCATCCCAAGGTAGAGACCGCTGTCCACCCCTTTAATGCTTATCAAGCCCACCGCCAAGCTTATGAATTCCAGAATACCTGGGGAAGAATGACACAGTTGTTCTATGAGGTCCCATTGGACGACGGAGATGAAAGGTTGTCACTGAGAGGGTCAAACCGTCTCACGCAAGTCTTTTTCCTCCGATGACATGTGGATTCCTTTTGAAGGAGAAATGTCTGCTACAGACAGGAACTGGGTATTTGGTATATACTGTATTGAGATGATATAGGCTACTTCTACTGCTACTACAGTACTAGAATCAGTTCTAATAACTTAGAATAAGAATAATACTAATGACACTAATAACACTAATAAAAATACTACTGCTAATATTAATAATGTAACGATTACTAAAAAAAATAACGATTATTAACAAACACAACTTTATTACTTATACAAATAATCCAAAATCATAATAAAATGAATAATGATACAATAACAAATTCTCCAAAGGTATATAGAACCATAAGCAAAGCCATAGGGCTGTGCGTGTTTGGGGTTGAGTTATTACATCATATAAGCAAGATGCATAATACCACTACTGTGATAACATAATACTCACCAAAGCGACTGTGGTCTTTCCTTGTCCCTTGCACAATACCACCCGGGTGTATCTCGAGATGAAATCCAGTCCTACAATACAACTGTCTCCTCCTGAGGATCCCCTTCAGGTGGGTTAAATCCGCCGTGGTGCTGCGGGAGAGCCTCTCGCCAGGTATGAGGTGGTGCTCCGCCAGCAGCGCCGGACCGTCCCCTCCGAGAGGGTTGAGCAGGAAATGAGACCCGACGTGTCCAACCCCATCGATGCCTTGATGAAGGTAGCCTCCAACTTCTCCCAGGGCAGCCATGAGCAGAAATCCGGTCTCCGTTGCGCGTCAGTGCTGCCGTAGCGGCTAAAGTTCAGCGAGGAGGTCCGCGGGGAGCGCTGGTGCGTAGTACCTGGTTGCTACTGTCACCTATTGCATGTTTACGTCCACATCCGTTACTTAGCACGTACCCCCGCTGTGCAAGGACACCCAGCGACACGGCTCGCTTCCCTTTGACATTAAAACACACACACAAGCATCCGGGAAAAAATATCTTCACAGCACGCTCACAAATGTTTACTCACTACTGGTGTTTCTTTGCATCAGCAGAGGTTGCCTGCAGTCACGGTTGTGTGTTTGCCCCGGCCGGTATAGCCTCCGCTAGTGAATGTATACGGTAATTTAAAAAGGAAAGAAATGCCCCAAATGTTGCACAGTTATTGGTGGCTTCCTTCCCGGGTCCGATAGTGGTTTTGGTTTGAGAGGAAGAGATCGGGGTGCTGAATCACTGCAGTGCAGGTAGGAGCTGCTGAATAAAAGTAGCAGGAGTGGCGAGGCAGGTGCAAAACCACAGGACTAGTAATGGGCGGGGCTGTCACAGTTAAGACGTGCCCTGGCAGAAATCTGTCCTCCTCCCAAGGCAGAAAACAGGAGAGCACGAGAGAGAGAGGAAGTGTGTGCGTGTGCTATCATTCGCACGAGCGCGCGTGTGTGCTGTGTGTGTGAGCTAGACAGACAGAGCGAAGGACAGACGCTCTGTCCGAAAGAAAGAGCGAGAAAGAGAGGGAGGGATAGTGAGATACATAGAGACATAGCGAGAGGAGGGCAGAGAGATGGAAACAGAGAGAGAGGGCAGAGAGTGTGAGAGCGAGAGCGAGAGCGAGAGCGAGAGAGAGAGAGAGAGAGAGAGAGAGAGAGAGAGAGAGAGAGAGAGAGAGAGAGAGAGAGAGAGAGAGAGAGAGAGAGAGAGAGAGAGAGAGAGAGAGAGAGTCAAAGGGGTTTAATGCTGTGACAGTGGTGCAACGTTGTTACAAATAAATATCCAATGACGATACAATAGTTTAATGAAATGTCTAATTAAAATACCTCTAATAGCCTAACATTTCTCTAATAACAAAAAACCTAATAATAATACTATGACTACAACTAGTAATAATTTTAATAATTATTCTTATAATAATTATTCTCTTTATGATCATAATAAAATGAACGTCGTGGACAATCGTTAACTCGCCAGCGGGCCGTTTGAGAGCGGACCGCGTCAGTATTTCCGCGGTATTTCTCGCGAGGGAACAGAGCGTCCGCTTCTCTTCCGACTTCTCGACAACATAAACAACCATGGCTGCCCTGCGCCGGCTCGTCGCGACGTTCGCCAATATCTCAAAAGGAGGGACGAATGCGACGGGCAAACAAGCGTCAAAGAAAGGCAATGTGTTAAAATACATAACAGCTGGATCCTGCGTCGGCGCCGGGGCTGGGATAGCTTATTATTTCTACGGTTTTGATGGTAGGCGCTCAGGAACTGCGAGCTATGTCGAAGCTCGAGTTTTGCATCTGGCTTTGCCATCAGTATCGGCGAGCGACAAGGTAGGCTGCGTTCGTCGGGACGTCTGGCATGCATGCACTGCTCCTCCTAGTAACACAATACCTTGCATGAGACATACGTTGCTTCAGAGCGTAAGCGAAAAATTATGCTCGAATAGCGTTGCCCTTAATGTTTGACCAAACAATCAGATCAAATGTTCACATTTTGGTGACAACTATTTTAACATCGTCCATCGTCTCGTTACGATGAAGGAACTATCCGCCAGCTTCGGTGCTGAAAGGAAGCATCGTCTGTCTGTTCCCCCGTCACGTGACATGTGTGTTTATTTAATCCTGAGAGTTTCACCAAATTACTATAAGGCAAGAGTCACATTTTAAATGGGTAACTATACGAGACTGATATTTTTTCTATTAAAATCTAGCACACATCTACTGCATTAATAAAGAGATATATAGTATGTTCCTGAGTTTATAAAGTTTACAATATAACACAATTCAATATTACACAACTTCAGCAGCAGAACGATGCCGTGGCTGCAGTTACCTCATCCGTTATTGAGATCATGCATACTTCATACCTATCATATTTGTTGGGACATATTACACCATCTATTTAGGCTGTATGACACGTTACTGACATCGTTGAACAGCTTTATGTGGCCTAGAACACATACCAACCTAATAAGCTTGCATAACCAAATCAGGTTAACAAGATATCTCCAAGTGAGGGTGGTTTGCGTTCTATCAGCACTTGAGATCTTAATGTAGGGATCAAGGGGAGTTAGAGGGTGAATCTTAATCGGTGGGTTTAGAGGTAGGAATGCGACAACACTGGAAACTGGATCTGGTGACGAGGCTGTGTGTGTGTGTGTGTGTGTGCGTGTGTGTGTGTGTGTGTAGGTGTGTGTAGGTGTGTGTGTGTGCGCGCGTTTGATTCCATGTGTATGCATGTGATTGCATATGTGTGTGTAATGTATGCATGCATTTGGGCGCATATGTGTTTGTGCTTTGGTGCTTGCATGTGTACGTGAAGTGTGTGTGTGTGTTTGTGTGTGTGTGCACTGACATCTGATGAGCCTTGGGCTGTAGAGAGAGAGAGAGAGAGAGAGAGAGAGAGAGAGAGAGAGAGAGAGAGAGAGAGAGAGAGAGAGAGAGAGAGAGAGAGAGAGAGAGAGAGAGAGAGAGAGAGAGAGAGAGAGAGAGTTAATGGTTGAGCAGCGAGGGGCAGACATTCCCTGGGTGCGCGCCCTGTGCCCAGTAGAGTTGGCAGACTGCCACGCCAAAGAGAGATCCACTCTGTCCTCACCCCCCCCCCCCCCCCCGGCCTTCTGATCTGCCCCGGCTCCAACATTTGTAGGTACATTATCTGGTTCTCCTGGATGACAAGGAAGGCCTGACATAACATGTGCTGCCATTAGCCAGTGGGAGCACAGGCCTCTCTGTTGTTCCATGTGACCAGAGCTCTTCGTGCCTCGCTGGGGCAGCCATGGCAACGCTCAGATTGGAGTCCACCTTTCAGACTCTTATTATCATTGTTGATACGCACGTAATATGTCTGTCTCTCCTTGTGTATGTCTGTGTGTGTGTGTGTGTGTGTGTGTGTGTGTGTGTGTGTGTGTGTGTGTGTGTGTGTGTGTGTGTGTGTGTGTGTGTGTGTGTGTGTGTGTGTGTGTGTGAGGGGGTCTGACTATGTGTGTGATGCTGCCTGTGTGTGTATCTCTGTGATTTTTTGTGTGTTTCTATGTATCGCTGTGTTTTTATGTTTCTGATTGCCTCTATGTATATATATATGTGTGTGTGTTTGTCTATATGTGTGTATATGATTGTATATCTCTATTTATGTGTGTGTTTTATTTGTGTGCTTGTGTCTGTCGGCCTGTGTGTGTGTGTGTGTGTGTGTGTGTGTGTGTGTGTGTGTGTGTGTTGTGTGTGTGTGTGTGTTGTGTGTGTGTGTGTGTGTGTGTGTGTGTGTGTGTGTGTGTCTAGCCGAAGGCCAGGCCCTATGACCAGCTGGACGAGGGCTATGTGTACATGTCATCGTACGAGAACAGATTTCGCCTGTTCAGCTCCGTGGAAGTGGAGGGCCAGTTCTACATGACACCCCGCAACTTCATCGAGTCCGTCACCCTGGCCGAGCCTAAACGTGAGTCCAACAGTGTTAAATACCAACATGAGTTACATGTGTCGTTTCATCTCTATCCATGTAGAGTGATAGGTGGTTTTCTAGTGTTTTGTATATATGTTCTTCATATGATGTTGAGCTGCAATATCGTCTCACGGCTTGGGTGATGAGCGATTCAACTTTTGAATAAAATGACAACCGCAGACAACAGATTTAGTCATATTTAATCATTAATAGTTTTTTTTAAATACTATATGTATTCACAATGCTCATCAGTGTATAAAAACAACTTTGTACCTGAATGTTGGTAAATAACCTTTTTAATACAAAAAAAAACAACTGACTCACGATTGACTACCATCTAGTCAATCATGCATTCATACAGGGAGCCAACAATGCGATCAAGTTCGTATTTGCTTAATGAAACTCTAATACGGCTTCATTAAAGAGTTCTAGAATGACTTCAAGGATCTTCGAAGGCATTGGTGGGGTTTTCTGAGACTGACTTGCTGTAAAGCTCCTCGTAAAGAGATGAGTTTGGATTGGCTAGAAGTGCTACAGTCATAACACCTGCATAAAGATAGGCATCTCTACCAGCGACCCTACTTTTATGGCCCATTTATGTGGTAACAGCCGCAGAAAGCCACATTCAGGTCCAAAAAATGTGTACAACATTGATGTTTTGTTCAGCATCCCGTTTCAAGTGCAATCAGACATCCCAAGTGTATTTATAGATTTTTTAAACTGATAACGTTTCCGTTGTGGCTTTTTTTTTTGGCATTTCATTAGATCACAAAAGAGATTTCAAAGCCCTGTCTTAAATTACACAAGTCTAGTTGCTCAGAGTATTGAGTTACAAAATGTCTGAGCCAGAATGCCTGGCTTTACCATTGAGTAGATGTAGGAAGAATCTGAGCATGGCGACTACAAAATACATATTTGTGTTATTATTCTAATACAAACCGTTGACCCTGATTGGGATCGAAGGAGGAATTCATCTTTTTCCTTCAGATTTAAACTCAAGGAGTTTAAACTCAAGTCATTTGTATTAGCAGGTATTGACCAAAACAAAAGCCCACCAGGTCAGACCTTCAATATTGGGCGTAGGCAGCAGTATCCTTTCATTTAAAAAAAGACAAATGTAACTGCAATCTCTCTGTGAAAGTAATGTCAAACAAATCAAATCAAACAAAAGAAATGTGCTCTGAGGAAGCGATTCCACTCCGGCCCCATGCGTGTCAGCCCCCTACATGTTTACACTTGGGAGCGTATCTCTCCTTTATCTTTACTTGTTCATTTGGACACCTACTTCACTGCGGGGTGACTAATCATAAGGGCACCCTAATCCCTGACATTAAACGTGTCCGGAGCGTGTTATCGTGTTGGAGCTGCTATAGGCCAGCCGTGATTCACTCAGCCTGATGCTTTTTTATGAGGCATCCAGCCTTATCTCCTGACCAGTGTTTTATGGAGTATTGGAATGTGTCTTAGGTGATTTGGACTTTATGTCGCTCTCTTGAGGTTGTATCCAGCCCTCACCTACACATGATTTCACTTGTGTTATTCTATTTCCCGCTTCTACGTTTTTTTCAACCATCATTTAAGTTGTTAATGGTTCCTGGGTCCCACCTCACAACAACTTATGTTGAAAGAAGAATTAACTAATCGTGACCTAATGTGTTTTCTTATTAAGGTAAAAGGGCATGGAAGTCTCTCACGAAAAAGGTGAGTGGCTTTTTATTGTCTGCCATAAATATGATTACTTTCTAATCGCGATACCACTAGCTATTATAGAAATACATGGCATAACGCTACAGAAGACATCAAAGCATGCTGAAGCCAACCCGGTGGCATTGACGTTGTTGAGAAGAGGAGGAGAAGAATGAGATTTGTTTTTCTTTTCCCTCTCGTGTCCTCAAAGGATTTGGAGCTGATGCTGGGTGACACCCCGCCTGTTTGGAAAGGATCATCTAATTTGTTCAGGAACCTTCAAGAAGGAGGTAGGGTGCTGCTCCTCCTGACGTCATGTAACTCATCCGTACACACACACACACAACACACACACACACACAACACAACACACACACACACAACACACAAACACACCACACACCACACACACACACACACACAACACCACACACCACACCCACACCAACCACACACACACACACACACACACACACACTCACACACACACGTCGCGACTGTCGAGGGGGCGCTGATATCGGTGTCTCGATAGGGAAGCTCACGTGAAAATAGGATGAATAATCATCTGTATGGTTAGGTATTCGCCACAAGGATCCATTTATTTATCATGGTCATCGTTGTGACTGTAATGGTATAATCTCGAATATGTATGTGATGCAGAGCACGACTGAACTGTAAAAGCCCTTATCTTATCTCCCCATCAATCCAGAGTCGTCATCAATTTGTTCTCGACTAACATGGTGTACGAAAGAGGCTGGAGGCATTCCTCTTTTCCCGTGTCACTATATACACAAAATAAAGGCCTCATTAGCAATACTAGGTTACTCACGGCAAACATTTTGTAGGAAATGGATAGGCCGACGGTGGAATGTGTTTTCTTGTGGCACACCATGGATGCCGGCGAACACAATTTCAAAGTAGAAGAGGATCGCATAGTTTCCTTTTCTTTCTTTTTTTTACACCTTCAAAGAGAACAATGTGGGTCTCCTCGAAAGTGGAGCCAGTTGTAATTTACTTTATGTTCATATAAGGTCACGATGGCAGAGGCTGGGGTGAGAAGAATCAGATTACTCCTCAACGCAGATTGTAAAGTGATAAGGATTTAACTGTTGGGGTTAGGGACCCTGATGCATGGCAATGTGTGCATTCACAGGCCGCCGTGTTGAACTTTGTCGAAGGTTTTCTCATTTTTTTTCACAGCACGAGCCGGGGGAAAAAATCGCGTTCATTTCTCAGCTGTGCGCCTGCAGATTTTTCAAATCAGACGCTGTTATTTCTTTAAAGAGGAACGATGTGGCGGGGAACACACCAGCTCTGGTGCTCCGGAGGCTCTCACCTCTGTTGCTTTAGCTAAGTGCCAGCGCTGGGATTTGGGGCTTTTAATCCTGCTGTTAAACGTCGTGGCTTTGTTGAGAAAAAAAAAGGACTGGATTGATCTGTGAACAAAGCGTCGCTTTAGAGAATGGTGTGTGTGTGTGTGTGTGTGTGTGTGTGGTGGTGTGTGTTGTGTGTGTGTGTGGTGTGTGTGTGTGTGTGTGTGTGTGTGGTGTGTGTGTGTGTGTGTGTGTGTGTGAGTGGGGGGGCGGGGGGTGGGGGAGTGTAGAGAGGGGGGGAGGGGCGGGACTTGGTTTGAAGCCAAGCTATGTTGAGACATGCCCCTCTGCCCCCCCAACCCGATCACCGTGGACATCACCAAGACTAAGAATGGCGTTGGATTACATCCCCGCGACTGCCACTCTGTATGAAGTGTTTCTGTGGAATTCTTTGTATTGTCTAACAACATCTACTTGAGCTGCTTGGTGGTAGACGTGTAGTGTGTGTAGTGGTGTGTGGTGTGTGTGTGTGTGTGTGTGTGTGTGTGGTGTGTGTGTGTGTGTGTGTGTGTGTGTGTGTGTGTGTGTGTGTGTGTGTGTGTGTGTGTGTGGGTCGGGTGGGTGGGTGGGTGGGTGGAGGAGAGAGAAGGAGGGGGTGGGGGGTCTGGTGGAAGAGGGGTTGGTGTTCCCCTCCAGAGTGAAGATGTGTGGGGCTTCTTAAACCATGGTGGGAATCTTAAAGGTTTTCCTCTGTGCTCATCCCATTTGAGCTTGAAAGGTCTTTGAAGCCAGAGATGTGTTGTCATTATAAGGCAGTGGCTGTCAAACACAGAGGATTATGAAGAAGGGATTGTGCACTATGTCACTGGCAACTTTTCCCTCACATTTTTCTTTACATTAGCTCGACAATCTTCCTTACACCAGTGACACACAAGTTCCTGCTTCCCCCCCCATATATTATGGCCCCGTTTCCTCTCCGTCAAACAACATGCGGGTTATTATTAGCCCCGCTCATGTCTTTTTTTTTTTTTTCCCAGGCCTGAGTTTCTGCAGAAAGGGAAAAACATCCTAATGGCGTCTCTTCTTTGTTGCTCGATTGTGTACTGAAAGAGTCCCCATCGCAGTGTCCCTCTGTCTCTTTTCCGACTAAGAGAAAAAGAATCCCTTGCAGCAAACTCCGCCATACCTGAATCCTGTTCCCATAACACCCTCGCCCAGTCACCCAGAACTATCTACGCTCAATTCTCTATCTCCTCCCCGGCAAACAAAGGCCTGGGAATGCTTTCAGAGGCAGTGTGGTACGACCCTCCAGAGGTTGGTCGGTTGAGATGGGTCCTGACAGCCAGTCTTTTCCTTCTCACAACAAAGCAGAGTTGTAGGACACAAAGGCGAACACAAAGCTGAATCAGGCGATCCTCGATCAGTGACAGATCACTTGAGAATGTATTACACCTTGTTATCCAAACAGAACGCCGAGAGGTGCCGCGGGGGTTTTTCCGTTTGTTTGGGTTTGTGTCCAGATAGGTCAGCTCAGTTTTTTAAAGCCTGTTGTTTGTGTTAGGGGAACACCGAGCGTAAGGTAGAGAGCACCTTTTAAGATTTTATCAATGCCAGAGAGGGAAAAGAAGATTACATCTTTTTTTGTTGTTGTTTGAAGGTGTGCACCAGCTTCTTGGGGCCGCAGTGTTCAACTTGGGGGCGCATCCCTTTGAACCGATTTCCCGTCCGCTGTCGACCGACCGCTTAGTGTCGTTTGATGTGGTCCCGCATGGATTTAAAGTGTCGCTGATTTGTTTTAATGTTCCACTGTTTTGTCTCCAGGCATCATCAGTTACACAGAGTACCTCTTCCTGCTCTGCATTTTAACAAGTAGGTATTTATTAACTGATGATTCAATGTTGAGTTCAGTGCCTATATTGATCAACATCAACGTAAAGGGGCTGAATGTAAACACGGTGAATGTGTTTCTACTCAGAGCCCCGGGCGGGCTTCAAGATCGCTTTCAACATGTTGGACACGGACGGGAACCAAATGGTGGACCGGATGGAGTTTCTGGTGGTGAGAGGTTCCCCTTTGGCTTCTGCAGTGTCCAGGCCCTCCACCGTTCAGTTCCTTTACAGTCAGCAAAATGACGTGTCCTCTTTTTTCTTTTCTTAAAGCTCGAAGAAATCTTCCGCAAGAAAAAGGACAAGAAGGAAGAGGACTCGCGGAGATCCAACCTGAAGGTGAGAAACGCGCTATAAACAGTGGATCTTAAAATGCACAGTTCTTTTAACAGAAATAGGGCTTGAAAGTTCTTAAAACGGTAACCAAACTGGGACACCCAAACCTTATAGACACAATATAATGTCTGAGACTGGCTGAAATCAGTGCAAGACGATTTCACTTGCCATACAAACAACATGTGACAATTTCTGGCCCTTATTTGAACCCATCAGAAAGGACAATTTCAAAACCAAGGGTTACGCCGTACCTGTAGCAAGACTTATTCAGGAAATCAATTGTACAAAATACCGGGGGGACCCGCCACATATTCCCGGACATATATTCCCAAAAAAAGATGTATAGCGTGTTTGGTGGCTGATCCTTAACATGTTTAGCATTCAGGTAGGAGCCCTAGCTTGTGTGCTACATCGAGATAGCGACCGCGCGCAGGGGACTAAGCTGGATGAGCCGCCCCAGTACAGGGTAAAACATGCCTGGCAGGCTTTCATCTCCTCAGCGGCAGAGCCTGAAGCATGCAGGTGGATGTCAACAACAGAGATTTAAACAGAAATCACAGCAGGGATGCTTTGAGGTCTTATCGCACACCAACCCCAACACAACGGCGAGAGAATGGCGAGCGAGCGCTGAGGGCCAGCAGCGAGCCACGGTGGAATCTTTGGGCCCACGCACCAGATTAAAACCACCGCCCCTACGACCATCATCAGATGGACACAACGGGCACTCTAGATTTGAACATGCTAAGATGTGCTGAGAACTTTTTGGATGGAGGTGTGTCCTGATGACCTTGTTCACCCTAGCGGCGGTCAAGAGGGGTATTACAATACGCTGGCCAATATGTGATCATATTATGTATATGACTTAACTCACATCTTTATATACACACTATATACATTATTATGTCCTTTGTTATGGCTTGATATCACACTTGTTGTTTGGGTTTCAGAGCCTTCAGCTGTACGGACATCAGAAGTCCCATGCACACAGCGTATGTATTGATGGACATTTGTCGAGCAGTTGATTGGTCTACATACAGTTAAATGTGATTCAATCTAAGACGTTGTCTTTTTTTTTCATGCATGGTTGAATGCATACATCCATGCATGTGTATCCATGTGTGTGTGTGTGTGTGTGTGTGCTAGTGTGTTAGTCCAAAGGCTTCTCTTTTGTTTTAAAAGAGCTTTGCGGAGCACCCCTGCAGTACAAGTGATTTATGTGCAGGTCTTTTGTCAGAGTGGGGCAAGCTGTGGGCGCAGGGATTGCACTTGAAAAAGCTCTTACCTGTCGTACCTGAGCACTGACAGCATTCCTCCAGGACCCCCATGTTTTATTTTTACAGTTTCTCCCAGAGTGCTATTCAGGCTTAGGTTACCTTTAGAGGTGGCTTTGACCATGAAGATCGCCATGCCAATCAGAGAAACACACAAATGCACACGCGCACACATGCAAACATGCAAACATGTTCGCAAGCTAGTTTGCACAGCCACACACACACACACACACACACACACACACACACACACACACACACACACACACACACACACACACACACACACACACACACACACACACACACACACACACACACACACTAAGCCATGTCAGCTACACCGACCTAGCCGTAGAGAAAGTCCCATCTATTCAAATGTTGCTTGAAGGCTTCAGACGGTTTTGTTTTGATTTGTTCTTCATTACTCGAAGCGTGACCCTCCTCGATAGTCTCTCTCTCTCTCTCTCTCTCTCTCTCTCTCTCTCTCTCTCTCTCTCTCTCTCTCTCTCCTCTCTCTCTCTCTCTCTCTCTCTCTCTCTCTCTCTCTCTCTCTCTCTCTCTCTCTCTCTCTCTCTCTCTCTCTCTCTCTCTCTCGCCTGTCAGAGTTGAGACCTGTGGACGGGCTTTCCCCCGTCACATTCTAATTACAAGCAGAGCAGGATCCTTTCGTTGGGATCAAATGGGTAAAAAGTGTGGCGCATTAAAGACTTGTCCATAATTAGCTGTGGGATGAAGTCATAAATCTCTCCCTCCTCTCTCTCTCTCTCTCTCTCTGGTGAGAAGCCATGAAAGAGCTTTGGAAGAGCTGTTTTATCAGCTGTCCCATGGCCCACCCACACCCCCGCCTCGCCGCCAGCCACCCCCCAGGCGTGAACCTTGAAAAAAGAAAAAAACAAATAAGGCCCAATCCCATTTCTACCCCTTGCCCCTTCCCCTTGTTTTGAAGGGGTAAGGGGAAGAAATGGGATTGGGCCTTAATGTTATGAAATAATGCAGGCTCCGCCGGAGAGCGAGTGTGTGTGTGTGTGTGTGTGTGTGTGTGTGTGTGTGTGTGTGTGTGTGTGTGTGTGTGTGTGTGTGTGTGTGTGTGTGTGTGAAGAGGGGACTGTAGGGCTGATGGGTTGTTCAGGTGTGTGTGTGTGTGTGTGTGTGTGTGTGTGTGTGTGTGTGTGTGTGTGTGTGTGTGTGTGTGTGTGTGTGTGTGTGTGTGTGTGCGTGCGTGCGTGCGTGCGTGCGTGCGTGCGTGCGCGCGCGTGTGTGTGCGTGTGCGTGCGTGTCGAGGCTGTACAACTGTTTTGTGATTGGTCGACAGTCGCGTGCCTGGCTTTTTGAACGTTAACACCGGGAAGGTGTTGAGGTGTAGCGACTGAATGATAGGCCAGAACACAACACAGCACGGAGCACAAGGAGAGGGGCAAAGAAAGAAGAAAAGGAAAACAAAGTTGGGAGTTTGTAATCGGGAAAGAGGAAAAACATAGCTTTGCTAAAGCACTCAGAGCGCTAATTCTGTGTGATCCTTCTTATTGCACATGACCTCAATTACAAGTAAATTACTGCTGACGCTTTATCTTTGCCACCAGAAGTATTCACATCGTTAGCCTCAGTAACATACATTAGACAAATAATAATGATAGTCATTAATGAAGAATGACAGGGTTGAACCCATGGATCAATAAGGCATGGACTTCCAGCGTTGTTGGTCATTTTTTTATAAGCCACACAGTTCGAGAACCATTGAAGTTGCTCAGTCAATCTTTATAATATGACCTCCTGCTGTTTTTTTTTAATTTGCATAGGTCATTTGATTGACCGAGCAGATGCTTTCATCCGAGGCGAGTGAGGCCGAAAACGAACATTAACGCGCTAAGAAAGATTGGAGCAACTCCAAAAATTGCTGCACAAGCAAATTTTCTAAAAAAAGACCTGGCCAGCGTGCAGAGACGCTTTAGGCATCAGGAAGCCGTCGTTAGCACAACGAGTCCAGAGAAGTGCAACGCTGCAACCTGCCGATGGTTTTTTCTCACTTTCTCGAGTTTCCAAAACAGCGAACAAAGAGAGGCATCATCCCGCGTTGTTTTTTTTTTTAATCCAAATCCCAGAGTGTGTGCGGACGGGATGAAGGGGGTGTGTGCTGTGTAGCCCACGTCAAGTTCAGCGGACGGTGATGGTGATGTACTGGGGCAGCTCCAGTTACATAGTTAGCCTGGGCATGAATCATCATTCAGCCTTCACACCCTGTGTACCTTGTGCAGATGTCTTGGCTAAATGTGTTGCCAGAAAGGGTTGCACGCATCAGTGCAGAGAAGGCTTGCTTCATGCTTGATGGATTGTTTTCCATGGCCTCTCCTCGAAGATGTGTGTGTGTCATCCCCCGCCAGTCTTAACTCTTATTTATGTCCCTCTAACTGCCTGAATAGAAATTAAGGGGAGATAGATACGGATCTTTGGTCGTCTGCCTGAACGGAGCGCTTGAGTTTGTCTTTTTGTCTGTGAAGTTGTCTTGTCCATTTTTTCTTTCTTTCTCCCTCATTCTTTTCATTTTTTTTTTAATCTCCTCTGCACTGTGCATCCATCTTTGTTGGTATTTATTGTACTTTTCCCTCCCAGTCTCTGTTATGGTGGCCTTTTGTGTTTATTAATCAAGATCCCTATCCCCCTGGAGATTGACCCTGGAGATTGTGACTGCATTGTGTGTGTGTGTGTGTGTGTGTTGGTGTGTGTGTGTGCAATTAACCACTGTGCTCCAACCACCGCCTCAGGTCCTGAACAGAGACAGTCAGCATGCGGACAAGAAGGGCATGTGGGACGTTGTCAGGCGAGGCACTAGTCACGTTCTGTTCTCTGATCTCCCCGAGGTAGTCTTCTACATTCGGGTCATAGAACCCTAAAATGTACATTTACATTCCATCATCATTCTGTTAACGTCTGATGGACGGCATGTGGCTCAGGAGGTAGAGCGGTTCAGCTGGTAACCGGGAGGTTGTTGGTTCGATTCCCCAGCTCCTCCTAGCATGAGTGTCGAGTTGTCACTGAGCAAGACAACTCACCCTCAGTGCTCCCGACGAGCTGCCGGTCGCCTTGCATGGTTGACGCCCGCCGTCAGTGTGTGAATGTGTGCATGAATGTAGAAAATGTGAATGTAGAAAAGCACTATATAAATGCAGTCCATTTAAGATTTATCTGAAGAGACATTTCACAGGAAGAACCAGGGAACATTGTTCTTGGTCTAAGTTACCTCGCCATCTTGGTTCTAAACATTAGGTGAATTCCACGTTCAGTCTCCATTGCCTTGCTAGCATTTGGAACCATGATCAGATACTGATTGCCGCCAGGTGACTAAGGCTTGTTTTATACCTTAGTCATGTTTCGTATTCAACACTAAATGCTAACATTTTGCTCCACATGATGCCAGTAACAGATTGGTTCGTAGGTGTACGCCTGCGTACTGAGTGTACTAGTGTGGCTGTGTGCTGCATGGGGTCACATCCCCCTGCAATGAGCTGCACTTGTCTCTGTGTTGAACAAACATGGCGCAGCGACATAACTCCCTCCCGCTTTTCGTTTAAGTCAAAGTCAAATTTTAATCATTAACCCACTGAGGAATTGTTTAATGGCTCAGCCAAGGTATGGCTATTAACCAACGTTTCTGCTTACAAGCTCACAGCATGGTTCAATAAGTGTCATCGCTAATGGTTACCTGGTATTTCAAAGTTGTACTTTGGAATAATGCGAGAGGGGGGTCAATGGGTTGGGGGGGAGGGGGGGAGGAGGTGGGGGGGCTATGAATTTAAATTGCTTAATTTGTGTGTGCTTGTGTGTGCGTCTCAAAACAAGTAGAGCTCAGCCTGTCGGGGTGAGTCCTGCTTTGCTCATGTTCTTGAGGTGGTTTTGTCTTTGTTCCAACTGGCGTCACTGAACCACATCTTCTGTTGTTGTACCACCCCAGCATGATGACCGTATGGCCGACACAACTCTCCTGGTGCACTTCTTTGGCAAAGTGGGCAAGGCAGAGCTGAACTTTGAGGACTTTTACAAGTAAGTGCAAAAAAAAAGAAAGGAAGAAAAACACTCTCTTGCTTTTTTGATTAATCAGTGACCTGCGCGCTCTACACTGACCCGGCGAGCACGCGCACCCGCACGTCTCTGGTTTTGCACAACGGTCGGCGGCAGCGTTTGACACGGTGTCAAGTGTTTTCTTTTTGCGCGTTGCGCGCGCGCCTGCGCTGGTGACGGCGTTTCCTGTCAACGGCGACTGTCTCTTTCCTCCCCCCCCCCCCCCCCCCCCCCGCCAGGTTCATGGACAACCTGCAGACGGAGATGCTTGAGATAGAGTTCCTGTCCTACTCCAAAGGCATGCCGACCATCAGCGAGGAGGACTTTGCACGTACCCTTCTGCGCTTCACCAACGTGGAGAACATCAGCGGCTACCTAGACAACGTCCGCAACCGCATACCGGACGAAAAGGTTACTTATGTCCATATCTATCTCCGTCCTTCTCTCTAGATATCAATCCTTCTGCCTATCTATCTATCCAATCATCCATCCATCTAGCTATCTTTCTGCTACCTGCCTTCCTGCCTGTCTCTCTATCTCTCTCACGATCTTGCCCTGTCTGTGTCTGTCTGTCTGCCCACCTACATGCCTGCCCTCCAACCTGTCTGTCTGTCTGTCTGTCTACCTTCCTGCTTGCTTGTCTGTACTCCTGCCTGTGTCTGTCTGTCAGTCAGTCTATCTCCGTAGGTGCTTTCCACCGTGACTCACTCTTTGATTCCTTGGGCTGCACCGACGTTCCTTCCTCACCTTGCAGATTTGCACACACACTACCTGTATCCCCCGGTGAACTTATGGTCTGTCCTCCCACAATCCTTTGCTGAGCTCGCAAGCTCTCTTCAACACTATTAACCTCTCTGCACTTTGTTTACTTTTAGAAAATGAATAGGCCGGCATACAAATTCCTCAGACAGACCACCCCCTCAAATAGTCTTAAAACAACACTGTTAAATGTCAAATGTGAATACATAGATAGCTACTCTAAAGATGCAACCCGCTTTGATGGTAACCCAGTGAACATTACTAAAACACCGCTGGAGTGTATCGCATTGTTGGAACAGGTTTTTGTAGCTCGGTAGCTCCAAACCATTCCTCCTATTCCTCCAGTACAATATTACTGTAGTCTAAAGACACGGCAGTGTCTCCGCCTGCTCCTTGGACGAACTGGGAACTAGATGGAGTGAGGTGAAGAGTGAGGAGTGTCCATTTTACCTTTTAATATGTTTTTCCTTCTCACCACACTGACCCGCGTGAATAGAAGTGTGCCAGCTCCTCAGCCGGCCTGAGTAGAGTGTTGCTAGATCTCCATTGATAGCCAAGTGGGCCCCTGCCTTCAGCCAAGAGACCCCTTTTTTTTTATTTTGCCCAAATTGTGAGGAGAGCCAAACGTCAGAGAATACTCATTACTTCATTTGTTGAGCCTGTGTGCGTGTGTGTGTTTGTGTGTGTGTGCGCACTGTGTGTGTGTGTGTGTGTGTGTATGTGTGTGTGTGTGTGTGCGTGCGTGAGTGCTTGTGTGCGCTCCTGTCGGTGTGTGCTGAGCGGTTTGCTTACTTTGGGAGGCCCCAGGCGACAGGAGGAGCTAGTAGCGGGGAGATGGTTGAGTGGAGATCAATAGGCTCCTGTGTTTGAGTCATCAGCCACCCTGAGATGTTTGGGGTTTCATCCCCCCCTTGTGTTTTTGTTTATTTAAGTATCAGGTTAATCTGCTTTAGAAAAAGTCTGCAAACGGGGATGACCTCTCTGCAATAGCTACAATCCTACCCTGACAGCTCCGCATCTCCCCACCACCACGCTGGGAAACTCCAGGAGTGTGTGTGTGTGTGTGTGGTGTGTGTGTGTGTGTGTGTGTGTGTGTGTGTCTGTGTGTCTGTGTGTCTGTGTGTGTGTGTGTGTGTGTGTGTGTGTGTGTGTGTCGTGTGTGTGTGTGTGTGTGTATGTGTGTGTGTGTGTGTGTGTTGTGTTCTGTGTCTGTGTGTGTGTGTGTCTGTGTGTCTGTGTGTCTGTGTGTTTTACGCATTCTGATCGCTTATCAGTCGGAGGGCTTCCCAGCAGACACACATCAGATGGAACGGAGATGAAAAGAACATTTGAATCTGTGGTGCTTTGCAATAAACCAATGAGCGTCTCCCCCAGCAGAGACGTTGGTTCATTCTTGGTTCCAAACACTAGCTGGGTACGGGCACAGAATACAGAATTTAAGGACCATCCTGTGGCACTTTGAGTACTTATTCTAATCTACATTTTATATGTTATGTTATTTTTTTATGCCCACCTTTAACTTATTTTCAAAATCTCACAAAATCCTTACGTCCCGTGAGGCGTCTGCATAAAACCCGGAGGTTGGGCGGGACTTGGGCTTTAAAAAAGTGGGTGGGTTTGTCTGGGTGGCTAGGTTAGAGCATCACTGGGATATTTGAATCAAAAATATCTGTTGGCCACAAGTTTTGGCCACAAATATATGAAAATTACCAAAGATTTGGTATTGTTTTTATGGTGGCATTAAAGTTATTGGAATATAGGTAAACCAATTTGAACCAAAGAGAGCTCATCTCAAATTTTGTGTGCACTTTTTATAACACGACAATTCCCTAATTTCTAGTAATAACATTTCCCTACTTTTTCATTTTGACAATCATTAAAAAACAGCGATGGTGGTTTTATCTCTCTGAATAACTGTTTCTCATTTACAGGGAATTACTTTTGAAGAGTTTCGCTCTTTTTTCCAATTCTTGAACAACCTGGAGGACTTCACCATCGCAATGCAAATGTACAACTTTGCCAACCGCTCCATCGGCCAAGGTAAACACTCTGTGTTCAATATCACCATCTCGTCATTTCATCTCAGATAAATGCCAATATGGAGCAGGGAGAGGTTACGCATGTCAGCCCAACGGTGCTGATGTCTGAGGCTAGGCCTTGGGCGTTAAAGGCTCAGTTATGGTTCCGCTTCGACGCAACGCAAGGGGGTTTACGGACCCATTAAATCCTGACGTGCGCCTCCCAAAAATGTAACCTTGCGTCGCGGCGACGCAGCAGCAAGGGCTGTGATTGGTCCGCTCACTAAAACCCCACGCAGAACCAAAACAGGTTCACGACTGCGTTGAAGCGTCTGCGTGGTCCTTGCGTTTGCGTCGACGTGGAACCATAACTGAGCCTTTACCGATCGCATCAAGTGCCTTTCGGCTTGGGACCCCAAACAACCATAGGCACCCCCACTATCTTGCCCCTCTGTTATATCAATCCCTGACTCGCGAAGGGTTCCCCTCCTCTCCCTCTGCGTTCCCAGATGAGTTCACCCGTGCCGTGTACGTGGCCACCGGGCTCCACCTGACACGCCACGTGGTCAACACCGTGTTCCGCATCTTCGACGAGGACAATGACGACAAGCTGAGCTACAAGGAGTTCCTTGGCGTCATGAAGGAGAGGCTCCAGCGCAGCGAGAAGGTCAGCCTGTTCCTCACCCCCGCCTCTTATTGTTCTCCTACCACAGGGAAGAGGAACCCCGCTGATGGGTCCAGAGAGTCCAGTCAGCCCAAAGAAAGAGCACTGCTTATAGTAGGATCAAGGTGTCTGAGCTAGCTGCTATACTAGTCCGCCACCGTGAATATCTTACTCTTTAGAGCACTAAAAAAGCCCACATATTATGTATAAGCAAAGAAAACAAAGGAAGAATAAATCTTTTGTCTGATATTATCTTTATATTTTGTGGCCATTTTTTATCACCAAGTGTCTTACGCTAGCGTGCGTGCAGTAGTCCAGGCAGGGTGAATGCTTTGCTACACCCGTGGAACTGCTTCAGGAGCACAGGGGACACCAGAGAAATCGTTGAGCTCCATACTTGTAATGTGTAATCTTTTAGAGGGCTGGCAGAGGAGAGATTAGGAGGGGAGGAAGTCAGCTCAACTCTTGACTGCTAACTCATGATGTGTCAGGAGGGACTACAGCTACGGTGTCCTGCGGGGACAAACAAGCAAAGTCGATGAACGCTGAGTCAAGATAAGCTAGTTGGATGGTGGGGAGGGGGGGGGTAATGCTTCATATTAATTAATGAAGCATTACCATTTTTGAAAAGCAAGTTTTGTCCAAGAGTACGACGGTGGTGAGGAACATGTCAGTTTGCCATTTCTTGGTAAGAGCCAACAATATGCTGGTTTTGGTAATATCCGAGTGCATCGCTCTTTATTAAGATGGCTGGTTGCCTCTGGCATGTCTGCTAATGAAACCACAGGCTGTCACCTCTTGTTGCATGGTTATGTTAAATAATACTGCCATCTAGTGGACCGTGACTCCCTCCGGTGACTAACCCTCTCGGTCTTACTCTCCATTCTCTCTTTCCCCTCTTACAAAACACCCACACACACACCTACACACACCCATACCAACAGGGCATCCGAGTCGAGGAAAAGTTCACCAACTTCAAGTCCTGCATGAAGAAGGAACTTTCTGGAAAATAGGTAACTCTCTTCATATATCTCCACTCGGCCGGATTAGGGCGATTGATTTGTGTTGACGTTTTTAACCAGGAGTTAAAACAATGTGGCCGGATGCATGGGGAGCTGAGCAAGCAGGCAGGGCCCCTAACACAGGGCCCCGGACACTGGGCCCGGACACTGGGCTCCTGGTTCTCAGAGGCTCCTGCGGCCGGACGGGTGCCCCAGGCGTTGGGTTACACTGTAATATTAACACTGATCAACAGCCACCAGACACCAGCTTAAGCCTGCTTCCTTGAGCAGCAGCAGTTCCGTTTTAAAGGCGGATAAACGTTTCAAAGGCCCTGCAGGCCGTCCACACAGGGTCCCTATTGTCCCCTCAGTTCAAACCGAAACAACCTCCGGATCACAAGTGGATGTTTACATCGGTTTTTCAAACCATGCATATAAATATGAAGAAATGTTTTATATTATTTTGTATGATTTGAAAGGGAGCACAGATATATATATACTGTATATATATATATATTTTTTTTTATAATTAGTCAGTAGTTGAGGGGATTCTGAATTATTTGGACAATATACTCCCACATGAGGCATTTAGTTTTGTTATTTTGTTGGAATAGTAAAGTATAGCAGACTAAAGAAATTCTATTTATTGTAATATAAATTTGTTGTATTACTTATTATATTAAATACTACTAATAATACTTGTTTTTTCTCGTTTTAAGGCGTCTTTTTATTTAGCCTCAAAACCAATAGTTTGCAGGGGTGTGTCTGAAATGGGTACCGTGCCTGTTCCACATCAGACACTATCCATATCCTCAACAGTATTTGTGTCTCCGTTTTGTCTACAGGATCACATTTCAGCACAATGTTACAGTAGCTCTACAAACGGGACATGAGGGTTGCCCCCGGAGAGGAGAGGGAAACGGGAAGCCATTCTTTCCAATTGGATGTGGAAACACAGCGTCTCTGTGTCTCTGTGCAGTGTCTTCATCAAGTGTCTTTAAAAAAAAAAGAGAGAATATTTTATAGAGATTGTTGCTTCAGCTTTAATGATAAAGCCTACACTTTAAATATAAAACATATATGTGTGCCAGAAGACACTTTCCAAAAGGTAGTACTGCCGTTGTACTCATTGTGCCCACATTACAAACATGTGACACTGATTTGTTAGCTGCTTGTTGCTAATGCTACATTGCGGTGTTCTGTGTTTGTTAGCTACTTCCCCCTAATGCTAAAGTGCAGTGCTCTGTGTTTGTTAGCTGCTGGCTGCTATTGCTAGAGTGCAGTCTTTGTGTTTGTTAGCTGCTTACTTAATGCCACAAAGAAGTTCCCGTGGCTCTCGGCTGCCTAACTTCTTTCTTTCTCTGTGCAGTAAGGAGCCCATTGCTAACATGTTTTTTTTTTTCCTGAGCTCGGCTCCATTTAAAGATCAGTTTAAGCAGGGGCAGTGCATCCTCCTTCCTCCCTTCTTTCCCCAGCCCTCATTTCTTCCTTCCTTCCCTCCTTCCTCCCTCCCTCCCTCCCTCCCTCTCTCCCTCCCGTCCGTCCGTCCGTCCATCCTTCCTTCCTTCCTTCCTTCCTTCCTTCCTTCCTTCCTTCCTTCCTTCCTTCCTTCCTTCCTTCCTTCCTTCCTTCCTTCCTTCCTTCCTTCCTTCCTTCCTTCCCTCCCTTACCCCTTCCCGACTCCCCCCCCTCTCTCTTCTCCCAAAGAATTGCAGCACACCTTTTTACAAGAGGCCTCCAGGGATTCGTGACAGGGTTTGGGTCTGTGGCTCTTCTTGTTTAATGCTTGCAATGGTAAATACGTGTTAGAATGTAGGAGATGTTACTGAATTTAGCAGGGAGCTATTTTTATAAAGCTAGCATGCATGAGTTCTCTAGAAGATATGCAAAAACCCTAAAGCCATAAATGAATAGTCAACCAATATGTGGGCACTGAACTTGAACTGTTTAAATTTTAAAAGAAGATCAATTGAATATGTCAACCTGTTTTCAGTGTTGAAAGAATCGTCCCTTTAAAAGAACACTGCTGAATACTAGAGGTCTGTTACAGATCAAATTGTATCCGATTTTGTAGGTTATTCATATAATATGGTCAGGTAGGTCTTAAATGGTGTAAACTAGTCTTATTTATTTATCTATTTATCTATCTATTTATTTATTTATTATATTTATTTTCATTACATTACATTCGTAATTAATGTCAAATGAGTCAGGAATATTTACAATACGATCTACAATAAACAGATTTGGATGCTTATATAAATTTGTGTTTTTCGCTATTTCTTATTCACATTCCCACATACACGCGCGCACACACGCACGCACGCACGCACGCACGCACGCACGCACGCACACACGCACACACACACACACACACACACACACACACACACACACACACACACACACACACACACACACACACACACACGAATCTGTGTTTATTGCTCACTACCTCCCCTTGCCATACAGGTATGTGCTGTTTTCACAGGTTATCCCAACAAATATAGACAAGGAGCATAGTTTCGAGAAAATAAACGGAGTGCTAATGAATAGGCCTAATTAGAAATTCCTTAAGTAGCCGAATACTACACCGCAGTCTCTGTCTGACAAGACAATTGTGGTCTCCCCAGGAAACGGTGGGGAATTCATTCTAGTTTATTTTCCTAAATAATTTACGAAGTAAAAATCACTGAAAGTCCAAATACAAAGTACGTCAGAGATTTGCTGAAGTCCTGGCATTGATCAGACACCGGATTGAGCAAAAAGACAAAAAAAGAAGAGAGAGAAAAGGCTTTGCAGCATCCCACGGACGTCATGGCAACTTGTGAAGAAGGGGTGGCGCTGCCCAAGATTTCCTCTCATTGAGTCGAGAGAAACACAACGGCCAGCTCCCTAACCCCGCGCCGGTGGCAGGCGGTACCAGCGCACCACGATGACTCTGATCCTCTGGCCGTTCTGTCGCACGCAACGACCGGGAGCGACGCTGCAGTAACACCGCCTCATCGTACCGTGACCAGTGGCATGCTACTCGATCATGGCACCGTCTGGCTCGCGTAGTGTCAAACGGGGCTGCCAAAGAGTTTTGTACTGGATCCCGGTTGTGTTCATCGTCCTGATAGTGGCGTGGTCGTACTACGCCTATGTGCTAGAGCTTTGCATAGGTAAGAACTCGTTTATTTTTTGGGTTAGGTGTGTAGCCCGCAATAGTGTGTTGTATTTTATTTATATTTGAACACCCAATGCAGCGGCTGCTTGTGGTCATTCTTGTTTTGGGGTTTAAAGGCTTTAACACGTTTGGTAGACAGCAGTCTGGGTGGATTTCGGGGCACTACCATATTTACGCAGTGTTGACAATGTCAGGCACATGACAATAACATTGCACCCGGGAGACTCATGACTCTTCCTGAATGACTGTGTGGTTCAAGGCAGTTTGTCATAGATTACCTGAATGAATTGAGATAATGTCTATATGCAGTCATGAATTTTAAGGGAGGGATACTAGCAATCATTGACTGACTACATTTCTATTTTAAAGGCATGACAATGATCTTAAAATAGTAGGCCTAGTAGTATACAAACCTCAGCGTGAATCCATACCATTAAAACCCTTTCGAACTAAAGCTGCACACTTAATTGGATGAGACGATAGGCCATATTTGTGCTCCTCCATCTGCATGGTGGGACTTAGAGCTTTAAGACATGGGGTTCAGCTGTCTGTCAGTTGACTATAGCAGTTAAATGCTGTGGCAGAATGCACTGATTGACCTAGGGAATGAGTAATGGAGGTTTCAGCATGTCTTGAGTAGCCAGGGCAGCAGCAGCAGCAGCAGCACAACATGTGGTCCATTTGGCTTGCTGTCAGATCACCAAGGGGAGAGGAGAGGGGAAAATATAAAACGTCCTCTTCCGTCTGAAATGGACACTGTTGTTCCACAGGCGTTGGAGACATATTGACTACTCGGTTATGGTCATGATGCTTTACATAGAACAGAAAATCCGTTGAAACCACAAAAGGTGGAATCTTCATATCAGAAACAAGAAAGAGTTGTACTGCCAAGTGAGCTTTCCCACACTCAGACCTTTCATGGTATACGTCAACGCTATGACAATAACACATTCCGATTCCGATTCTTATACATGAGGATTCTGTTATATCCAGAATAAAGATATAATTGGGGTTAAGGTTTCCATTTAGTAGTTATGACAACCAAGCTGTATTTTTAAATAGTGTTGTGATGTTTTTCTCATCACCAAACGTTGTGATGAGAACTTTGCCTGTGCCTGACTGGTGACAAACATCACATGTGGCGGCAGCAGTATGGGACGGGACGGGAGTGGCCCACGGAGGCAGTCATGGCCAGCGTCATGGCAGTATAATAAAGGGATAATTGTGTGGAAGAATGATCAGCTGATACACACTGTGGCGCTCGGTTAATCCCTTTTGTCTGACTCAGTGAATTCACTCCGCCAGTCTCCACTTGACCCATTTACTACCGTGTAAAAGCACTCAGCGTCAGGCTGGGAACCTGGGTGGTGCTGGGTTGAGTTAGCTGGCAAAGAGATAGCAGAGGAACACAAGACGGTCTGTTTTTAAGGGGTTCGGGGGAATGGCCTGTGATTGACTTGCTTTCTCAAAGTGGGGCAAAGAAAAAGCCCCTAAAGGCACAAAAAAATTGTTAAATCATTTCTAAAAACCCTTATTTTTTTTCAAGTTGTGACTTTGAGATGAGATCCTACCTCATCAGACGTGGACTTGGCACGAGCCTGAGGGTATTCGTGTTGCTCCCGGTTTGGCATAAATAACAACTATTTTAAAAAGTTGTGTTCTTGGGGATAGCGAGATGATTCTTCATGGATGGAGGATTCTGAACCCAGCTTGAGAGCAGGGATGTACAGAGTTTGGGCTGGTTTTCCAGCTGTATAGTGTGGTCAGAGATCTGACTGATTAGCCTGTATGAAATGAATGGGTAGAATCATAAATCCATGGGCATGACCTTTACTGTACCCCAGGCCAGGTGTGAGGAGCCATCGTGAGTTTCACAGAGAGAAGTATGAGTTCAGCCGCTCGGCAGCCCTGTGTGTGTGTGTGTGTGTGTGTGTGTGTGTGTGTGTGTGTGTGTGTGTGTGTGTGTGTGTGTGTGTGTGTGTGTGTGTGTGTGTGTGTGTGTGTGTGTGTGTGTGTGTGTGTGTGTGTGTGTGTGTGTGTGTGTGTGTGTGTGTGTGTGTGTGTGTGTGTGTGTGTGTGTGTGTGTGTGTGTGTGTGTGTGTGTGTGTGTGTGTGTGTGTGTGTGTGTGTGTGTGTGTGTGTGTGTGTGTGTGTGTGTGTGTGTGTGTCCTTTGGCTGCATGCCTTGATTTGGGTCCTTGGTTCACCTTTACTTTCCTCCTTCCTGCTGTGTGTGTGGGTGTATGTGTGGTGTGTGTGTGTGTCCGTGTGTGTCCGTGTGTATGTGTGTGTATCTGTTGCTGTGTGTGTGCGTGTATGCCTGGTCTTTGTGTGTGTGTGTGTGTTGTATGTATCTGTGTCTGTGTCGGTATGTGTGTGCGTGTGTGTGTCTATTCATGTTGCATTTTTCCCCTAGCCCCCCTTTTGCGGCTAATTTACAGCCAGATTCCTTCCAATGCAATGCTAAGAGTCCATCTAACTTACTAGAGGTGATTCCTAACCTTATCCTGAGACAATTGAGAAGCTATTCTGCTAAACTGATAATAGTGTGAGGGAGAGCGAGGAAAGAGTGAGAGGCTGGGAACAGCCCCTCATACAGCTTGGTGTCCATGTTTCAGTAGTTGTGTCTGGTACACTGTCAGCATTCCCATACACATACATAGATTATGCAGGCTGTAGCATTATGTGCTGTAGTTGCTCGCTGTTTGGTTTTACAGCTGTGGGTTACCTCTTTAATCACTGCCGAGATGAAGGTAAAAATGTGTTCAGGTGTTCAGGGGATTAAAGCAGCGATAGATTACGCATGTGAAACCTTTTTATATTATCAACGCCAGAGACAGAGACATACATTTACAAACCCGGGTTTTTTGATCAGCAGTGACATGGACAATGGTGTGTTATCTATTATGCCTTTATATCACTCTGAAAATCTGTTTTGTGAACATATATTTTTGTAAATCCCACAGTGTATACATAAGGTGTAGACTTTGGCAGGAGTTTGTCAATAGTGACTCAAGATTAAAGTCATTAGAAGGGAATTCAGTCTGAGAAATAACCAACACAATCAGGGTTGCATGGGAACTGATCTTTAAATAGTTTGTGAAGCTATTTATAACAACATTAAAACATGCCAACGTAAAGAAACTCTAAGACACTGTCTTCATTCCATTATATTGTCTTGTGTAATAGTGAGCCTATACAGTTGAAGTCTGAGTGAAAACATCTTAAACCACATTTCTTCAAATGATGAACTGAACTGTTTACTGGGTGAGCGAGGAAGAGCAATATGGAGGCACTGAAAGGAAGGTGGATGTTGTGCTACCTCTCAAACCACAGAAGAAGCTGAATTTTTTTTTAAGATACATTTTCTTCAATATGTTCTTTCTCTTTTTTCTCTCCAGAGTCTATCGACGACATCGGAGAAAAGAGTAAGTGTTTGGCCAGCAGACAGGAGATTGACTTTGTGCATTGGGTGTTCTTTGAGTGAACCTCGACGTAATGGGAGTCCGACATGCCATTCCTGCCAACACCTTTCATGGGCTTTTCGAACAGCACACTGGTGTCTTGTAGAAGCAGCACTGTTTGATAGTTTAACAACACTTAGCTTCAGTGCTGAACGGAAACTTCCCCTTGCTCCATGGTATAAAGTGCTCATTATAAATCACTTATCATACTGGAAGCATTACTCGTCCAATATTGTGCTGGCCTTCGCAAGCTATATGCTAATGCTAATTGTACACTCAGAACACATTAGTTATAAAGGACATTCACCCACTGGCCTCAGTAATCAGTCATCGAAAACAATCATCATCAGTGCATTACTGCTATTATATTCAATACATTAATGCATAAATAAATACATACATACAAACAGACACGTAAACTGTATATCGCTCTGTAATATTTCGGACACACACATTTTACGTCAGTGCTAATTGTGGTTAGAAATCTGTTTGTCTGTTTACACAAGGTAAGTATCCAGATTCCACAACTGTTTTCGAGTCGGCTTTACCGAGTAGGCTCAGATTTGCCTCTGATCAGACCACCCGCGTGGTGGTCTGATGGTAGACTTATACTACAGCATCACACAGTGACAGATGATGTCTTCTGGCTCTGCTTTCAGTCATATACCTGCTGGCCTACCATGTGACCTTCATCATGTTCGTGTGGGCCTACTGGCAGACCATCTTCACAAGCCCCATGAACCCCCTCAAGGAGGTGAGTGTACCCAGACAGCCTAAGGAAGGGGGGATAGTGCGATCACAAGCAAGCATGAAGGCCCTTTTCTCCCCTTGGGACAATTTCAGTGTGTGTGATTGGGGATCCACCTGCACACTCAACAAAACTCTGAGCACATCGCAATGGATGATCCTTTTATTATCAAACGAATCATCCATTGTGGTGTGCATTGTCAGGCCACGATCCACCTCTCAACTGGATCGTGTCCCTTTTCGGGTCCCGAGCTCTGACCCATAGTTGAAGAACTGGGAGGCTGGCTCTAGTGGCAGTAGACCCCTGACCACAGCTTGCCCGGCACCTTTGGCTTGGTGAGCACCTCCCCCCCCCCCCCCCCCACCCACTCCCCCTTCCAGGAACCAAAATGACCTAAGCAATTTCAACCTCATTCGATTTGTGCTTCCACGGCTGAACACACACACAAACCTTTTGGCATCAAATGAAACATAACAGCATCACGGTGACATGATGAGATTTTAACAGATTCACTTCCAGAGTTTTGTGTTTAGCTTTCAGTTCTAGATATTAGTGTTTCGCTCTCACTTCTATGACTGAACTTTGATACAGGCTTGTGCGTGTCACGGTCAATAGAGCAGGTCGCTCTATGGCATCTTGCCACAGAGCTGTTGTGTTGTTCGTGAGCTTGTGTGTCTAGCTCATGTGGAGGAAACCAGAGCCTACATAGAGACCACATATATAAGGAATAACTATTCCTTACGTTGTCCCCTGGGTCCAAGGTGCTGTGTGTCCCTGCAGGGCTATATGTCTGTCTGTCAGTATCTATCCAACTCGCTCTCGCTCTCGCTCTCTCTCTCTCTCTCTCTCTCTCTCTCTGTCCTCTCTCTCTCTCTCTCTCTCTCTCTCTCTCTCTCTCTCTCTCTCTCTCTCTCTCTCTCTGTCCTTCTGTCTCTCCGTCTGTTTGTCTGTACACAACAATACACAGCATGAATTAGCTTAGCGAAGGCAACCAGCCCCACAGTCTCTACCTTAGCCAGTACGTGCATCCGATGAATGCATATTAAAGTAGATCAGATCGATGAGGTTCCCAGCATCTGATGCTGTAACACACTCATTCACTCGTTCAGAGTTTCAACATGCATCACAGACGGTATACAAAAACAGCGGTAGAACACAAGAACACACAGTGTTTTTCGTCCAGCTTAGTAAAACTGTTTACGTGTAGTATTCTTCTTCCCTGTGCCCCACATTCAGTTCCACCTGTCCTACTCGGACAAGGAGCTGCTGGAGCGTGCCGACCGGGGCGAGTCTCAGCAGGAGATTCTGAGACGGCTGGCCAAGGATCTGCCCATCTACACCCGCACCAACTCTGGAGGTACCGGGGGCTTTAGGGGACCCCCCTCAGCTGCTGCGCCCAGATAAGACCCACCGCGTTCAAGGAGACCAAACAGTGCTGGCTCCGGTATACTCTCTCGCTGAGCATCCTAGAGTTGGGGTAGTGTGTAGTAGTAGGGGACGTGTTGGACTCCCAGCCTAAAGGTTCTGGGTTCCAAACCCCAATGTCCACAATCGAACAATCAAACCTAAAGCATCTCGGAGAAAAATGCCTTGTCACTTTAGTTAAAAGCAATCTGCTCCAAAGGATGACAATTTGTCTTAATATTTACTGTACATTCAGATACAAGCTGAGGCTCTCTCTTCCCATTCTGCCTGGTGGTCGGGGAACAGACTTGGCCTCAGTCAGCCAGTCTGCTACCGATGGTGGTGTGTTTCGTGTTGAGTGTTGTTGTGTGGCGGTGAATTTATTGTCGTCTCTTCACAGCCATCCGCTTCTGCGACCGCTGTCAGCTGCTCAAGCCTGATCGATGCCATCACTGCTCAGTCTGTGATAAGTATGGCTTCTCTGCACACACACACACACACACACACACACACACACACACACACACACACACACACACACACACACACACACACACACACACACACACACACACACACACACACACACACACATACACTGAACGCATTCACGTACACACACACACACACACACACACACACACACACACACACACACACACACACACACACACACACACACACACACACACACACACACACACACACACACACACACACACACACACGCGTATACTTACACATACACACACAACACACACACAGAGATACACATACATGCATACACATACACGTAAACACACACACACACACACACACCGAACGCACACACGTACACAACACACACACAAAAATACACACACACATACACATAAACACACACACACACATGCACGCACACACATTTACACACACATTTAAACATTGGACTCACTGACCCGTGCTGTGTTTTGTTGTTCTGTGTTGCAGATGTATTCTGAAGATGGACCACCATTGTCCCTGGTGAGCATGAGGGTCTTTTATCATTTGGGGAATAGAGTGGCTAGGGCTACATGTAGCTAGGGCTAGCATAAGGTGGATTCTCAGCTCTCTTTGTGCGTGGGCTTAGGAGCGTGGTGTTCATATTGGTCAGGTTTCTGGGTAACGTGTATAAGAAGACTCCTGTGTTGATAACAGATTGTTGATGATGACATAATGACACCAGGCGATCGCAAAGAGCCTTGAGTTGAAACAATGCCTCAAACATCGAAATTATAAACACATTATGTACATGTGGCAGTGACACAGCATTGAGACATATATATATATATATATATATATATATATATATATATATATATATATATATATATATATATATATATATATATATATATGTAGACTGATATTCTACGTAGAGAAGTACACAGCCAGATAGATAGACTGGTGGAAAGATAGAAAGACAGACAGACATAGATAGATAGATTGATTGATCAATTGAATGATCGTTGGATACTTATTAACCTGAATAATTTGATTTCCGTCCTGGCTGCAGGGTAAACAACTGCGTTGGATTCTCCAACTATAAGTATTTCATGCTCTTCCTGGCCTACTCCTTACTCTACTGCCTCTTTATCACTGCCACAGATCTTCAATACTTCATCCGATTCTGGACGGTGAGCAGTGATATATCACAGTATAGTATTCATGCGCCTGCACTCGCTGTCTGTGGTGTTTGGTGGCAAATCCTGCATTTTCCCTTCAGCAAATGATGAATTGAATACTTTGATTATTTATGTTTTTGCTTTGCAAGGCTGAAGGTAGAGCGCATGGTCGTCTGAAAGAATACCTGGTATGAGCCAATCAGATGATGAGTAGCACTAAAACAGCATTAACGATTAATTAATAAGAAGACTAGTTGGTTGTAGAGTAAATCAATTCAATTTACTAGCGCTAGACTAACTCACTAACTAACTAATTGTGGGGTACTTGGGTATGTTCTGAGTGTTGACCAGTTGGTTGTCGTTTGCGACCTTTGACCTTCTCCAGAACGGATCTTCCGGACACGCAAGGCAAGTTCCACATCATGTTCCTGTTCTTTGCCTCCTCCATGTTCTCCGTCAGCCTGGCCTCTCTGTTCGCCTACCATTGCTGGCTGGTCTGCAAGAACCGATCTACACTGGGTGGGTAGGGGTGTGTGTGTGTGTGTGTGTGTGTGTGTGTGTGTGTGTGTGTGGTGTGTGTGTGTGTGTGTGTGTGGTGTGTGTGTGTGTGTGTGTGTGTGTGGTGTGTGGGTGGGTGTGTGGGGTGGGGGTGGGTGGGTGGGTGGGTGGGTGGGTGTGTGGGTGCGTGGCGTGCGTGCGTGCGAGTGTGTGTGTGTGTGTGTGTGCATGCGTGTGTGTGTGTGTGCCTGCGTGCGCTGCGGCTCTCGCGCGCGCGCGCGCGCGTGTGTGTGTGTGTGTGTGTGTGTGTGAGTGTGTGTGTGTGTGTGTGTGTGTGTGTGTGTGTGTGTGTGTGTGAGTGTGTGTGTGTGTGTGTGTGCGCGTGCACGTGCGTGTGTGTGTGCGTGCGACGGCGTGTGTGCGTGGGTGTGTGCAGATCGCAACCAGCTGAACTATCTCATTTTAATGGGATTATCACTCACAAAAACATACTTATATATTATATTATAATTTAATATTATGTTCAATTTATGCCATGTCTGTTTCGATGCCACCAATTATGAATTATTATTCTCCAATACTGCTTGCAGCATCTCAACCACATCGGAAGGTTCTGGGTTTGAACCCCAGGTCTCGCTGTAGGCATCCTGAAACAAAATTCCCTTACCCTAGCTGCTTCCTAGCGACATTGTATCTCTATTTTTAATACTTTGGATACAAGCATCTGTGAGGTAGGCAGACTAAATGGTAAAATAGTTATATGAACGTTGATCTGTTTTACCTCCACCCTCCTATGGGTTAGAAGCATCTAACTGAAGCCCTTATCAATGCCCTGATTTAATAAAGACTACATTATTAAACATAGCTCTCTCATTATGTGGGCACAGTGGAACGCTTTGTCTTTGATTGGAAGAGTGGATTATCAAGGGGGTGCATTACACTGTAATGCTATGATGCTAAGCAGCTTAGTAATGGACACTGCCATGTTAACCTCCCTTGCTATATGTTAGCCCCCTGCTGCTACGCTACCCCTTGCTGCTACGCTAGCCTGTGCCAGGAATAGCAATCAAGCCTGGTAGTAGCGTCCACCAACTACTGTAGCTTTAAAATATATACTCAAATTCATCAAAATGTGATATGATAATATAATTAGTTGTAATATCACATCATGAACATGAAAGGTGAAGGATTGTAGAAAGAAGGAGTCAGGCTTTTATTCAGTTACCCTTAAAATACCACGAGTGATACAATTATTGGGCGTCCTAAGGGGAGATTTGAACCCTTAACCAAGGCAATTGCAGTGCCATGCGATACTAGATACCACAGGACTGTGGAGCGCTTTATGTTAATTCTCATCGAGAATATCAATATCAGTGTCCAGTAAATAAAAGTTTAAGACAAATTTATTTACATTGCATTGCACCCCTCGAACAAAGGCTATTCAGGGGCTTACTTATTCAGTTACTATTCTAAAGACATTCAACGGGAGTATTATTTCAAGAGAAACGTAAAGTAGGCAAAGCTGAACTCTAACCCTTAACTAGCTTGTGTGTGTGTCTCTCAGAGGCGGTGCGTGGCCCTGCCTTCCGCCACGGAACCGACAAGAACGGCTTCGGTCTGGGGTTCAGCAAGAACTTCCGCCAGGTGTTCGGGGATGAGAGGAGATACTGGCTTCTTCCTGTCTTCTCCAGGTAAAAACCATCTCCTCTAGAGCCTCACCTCTGTCTTTTTCAAGCAGGGCAACTGACATTTTTGTTGAGGTTTTAAGCATGTAGCTTACCCTTTACAATATTTTTTGCCAAGGGCTGCCAAGTTTCATTGTAAGTTTAGAGTGAGATTACTAATTTGTGTTGTGGGCGGAGTGAACCAACATTTTGTAAAAAGCGGCGACCCTTCACCCCACATCATTATTATAGCAACTTTACTTTAACAGCTTACTTTTTTAATCACTGCCCGGAAAAAAAACTACTGTTACATGAATTGCGTCAACACAATCATGGCCCTGTGTTGTGAATGATGTTTAATACAGAACAGACAAGACTCTTAGCGCGTTTCCACTGCAGGGTGCGGTACGGTTCGGTTCGCAAAAGGTGCGGTACGGATTGCGTTTCCACCGCCAAAAGTGGGCGTGACCCGGACTGAGCCGTACTCGTTTTGCCCTCGTCTTCAGTACTCCTCCGTTGGGGTACTGAGACGCCTGAAAGGGTGCCGGAAAATTCGAGCTACACACCCCCTCCGTTGATTGGGCGACAGAATCGTCCCTTCCGGGCGACGTGGGGATAAAAACAAACAAACAGTAGCCTCGAGGTATTATTCTTTACAATGAACATGTCGCGTAAAACGCTTGCTTGGGCGAACAAGGAGGTGGAGACGTTCCTCTGCATTCTTGGAGAGGAAGACGTGCAGAGGCTTCCATGGTAGCTCTTTGTTTAATGTGTCGCGTTCTTTTCCATTGTTTTTATTGAGCAGGCTGCACTGTGTTGCGCTGCTATGATGTCACAATGTTTACGTAGCTGCCTGGGGTGATCGACATCCGGCCTACCATAAAGGGTACTGTCGGTGGTGGAAAGGCAACCTCTGAACCGAGCTGGGCTATACCGCCACCTCCCTACCGGACTGAGACGAACCGAACCGTACCGCACCCTGCAGTGGAAACGCGGCATTATACCATCATCGTTGGGTAATTTGACATGCATTGTAATGTAAGGTTACTCTCATGACTCAGTCTAGGAGATGGTTGTTCCTTCCCCACCTGTCTGGTCAACCAGGACGCAGAGCAGCCATGTTCCCCTGAAGGCCACAACGCTAACAAGATGTAAGTGTTCCATGATTTTGCTTAATTAATTAAAGGGAGCTCATCTTTGTTATAGAATATTTCTTTAAGTCCTCTTTACTTTTATCTTTTCGCTTGGTTAATGTTTATAGTGCAACGGAAATCCAGTTTCCAGCCAAGCCACTGAGGGAGTCTCAGAGTCGCCTGCTCAGCAGCACCCCCTCGTGGATAGAGAGTGACAGTGCGGAGGACAGAGAGAGGAATGGTAAACGATCGTTTCCATTCTTGCTTGTTTGTATCACATCTTAAAAGAAGATAACAGTGGATTTGACTTAACCCGTGTCTTCCTGCAGGTACCAGCAACCCTATAATGATAATAGAACATGAAGCGTAGGCTTCTATTAAGAATCAAGACGTGTAACCCTAAACGTAAGTATCCTAAATGTAGTTCAATTCAGTCTTCGCTCTATTATAGATATTTAAACTAAACATGCTCAGTGTGTTTTTGGTCCAATCGGTTAATGCTTTTCTTCCCCAGTAGTCAGACCATGATGTGGCGTGACACGATGTCTGTCGACTCGTCGTTAATAAGCGTACAGCCGTATGCTTCTGACAAGGTTTACTTCATCACCACATAATATGCAGAAATCACAACAATAACAACAACAACAACAACAACAATAGACCAAACCCGGAGACCTCTTAAAAGAGACAACTAGTGAACAACAAAGGATACAAACAGGTTAACCCATTCAGTTCCTGAGAACGAAGGGACAGGAACTGCATTCCAGAATATGAGACTTTTGAGTTTGTCCATTTGTTAAGCACAGTATTGTAATGACTGCGGTTTTGCACTTTGTATAATATGAATATTAGTCCGGTTAAGCTGCTTTTGATAACACCATGAATGCTCAACAGTTTAAAGGGTTGCTTATCGCTGGGTAAATAAAGACCCCGTTTCTTTGATTTCTCACACAAGAGCTTAATGGTAGAAATGAATGCTACATTTTTGGTTTTGTGAAACATTGCATATTATAGCTTCCAGTGACATTTGGGTTTTATGGGAGTCTCTAGTCGAGAACCAGGAAGGCCTTTATGTCAGTGTAGTTTCTTCTGCATTTTTGAGTGATATAAAAAAAGAATCTGGGATGGGGTGCCCCCTCTCCCTGACCACATCATCTACATGCAAAGTGTTGTAAAAACGAACCCAGTGCATGCTTGATCTCAGTGAAATCGAAATGCTTTGCCGTAATGAACTGTATGCAGGACAATGTTATTATTTCTCTCTTGCTTGTGATGAGTGTGTGAAGCTGTTTAGTGAATCTATGAACAAGGGCTCCGTTGTCTGACTGCTTGGGTTTTATGTGACCGTATGAGTGAGGGCGTGTGTCACACGCCCTGTCACAAACACACTGTTAATTTGTATTTCTCTGTATAACGGCAGTTGGCTTCCCTATGCCAGATAGTGCATGTAGGTCTGGCATAGTTTCCACCACACACTGCCAGATAATGTTCCCTGGTCTGTTTTCACCCAGAGGCGTCACTCCGGCCGGGAATCGCTCATATGCGGTTCTTATTTGATTGGTTTATTTTTCCACAAATGTATTGAAAGTGGAAGCAAGAGTCGCAATGAGTATTTTAGGTTTATCGGATTGTGAAAAAAAAAAAGGACAATTACTGAATGTATTGCAGAAATAAAGAAAGGTTGCTATGGGTGCTTTGTTAAATTTGTACTTTCTGACCATTCTTTATTTCTCACAGGTCATTCCAATGAAATAGTTATTAAACTAGTTTTCCTGTGATAAGTAAGCCTACTTGCCTGTTTTCAAATGCTGTATGGTGTCTATATTTTTCTATCAAACTGACTTGGGACGACCTAATTTTTAGGTTTATGAACACTCAGTTGTGCTGGCTTACAAAGTGAAAATAAAATGAGGTCATATTCTCCATCTCTCACAGAATGGCTTTTTATATGTATTGGATCTCCATTATGATGCTGTGAATAGAGCAAAACAACACAAGGACTCCAAACCAATCCAGCATGTTAAGTGTTATAAAAAACCCATGCCTTTATTTACAAAACCATATTTATTTAAGTATTGCATATTTAAAAAAGAAAAATCTTTTACATATTGTAAAAGATGTGATGAGGAGAAAAATATATAGAAATCGAACACATTTCCATATTCTAACACTGATGGTCAACAGGTTGTGATACACACACTTCAATCAATGTCCATGGAAGCTCTAAGTAGTCTCAACAATAACATTTATTCGAACTTCTCGGTTCATGCAGCAGGTTCCAAGCAGCATGGGTCGACTGTGAAGCAGTACATTCTCAAACAGCACAAAATAACATGTAATTCAATGAACAGAGCTACAATGTTGAACGTATTCCACTGAAAGTCCAAGGTGCTTTAAGAGGCAGATTAAAAAGGTAACGTTCCTTTTCCATCTCTCTCCCCCTCTGATGAGTAAAAGTCACTTCCTCTTATTACTACACTAAAATTCTACAAAACCTTCATTTCAATTAAAAATGAAAATGGGTTGAATTCCTCTAAATGTTGATGCACAAGGTCACCTTGTGGAAAAGGGTTTCTTCATACCACTAGCTGTGTTTAACGATAAAGTGTTCAAGTCTCTCCTCTTGTCATGACTATTCACGTCAGTTGAAACAAAACGATAATCAACCAGAAAAAGTGCTAATGAAAACCAAACAAGACACAATAGAAAAAAATAACAGTCCATGTCTGTTGAACTCTTAGGATTTGAGTTCAGAGCCTGGTTATTGCGATCCCACACAAAAAAATGTATTGTGGGCCATCACAATACTTGCAAATCTCACAAAGTGATACGCACATGTAAACACACTTTGAATTAAGTACCCAATATCGCTTTGCTATACTAGAGGGTTATAACTTGAGACTTTTAACGTCTGATAAATGGGCAACTACTTTACGCGTTCACTCAACAACTGTCGTTACCAATGGGTCAGTTACGCAAGTGGAATCAGGACCTGATGGAATAAATTAAAGCTTAACATGAGCATAGAGCCAATGTTAAGGCTGAGCTTTGTGGTGGAAAGACAAAATAAAGAAAACAAGATAGCTTCAAGATTAAGATTATAAATCACGTGTAAAATGGGAGCAGAAAGGCAACAAAGACGACACCAGAAGCTATTTCAGCTTTCCATATAAAATCAGGATCTGGTTAGCATTTTTTAAAGTGCAAAATGTCTACAGAACATTTTAGAAGAACTAAAATCCTGCTTGTTTGTCGTGCCACTCTTACCCACCCACAGAGTTAAACGTTACATTTAACTAGACCAACCGGCTGCTACCCCTCTCTGCACGCGGCTCTCGATTTTCCTTTCCTCATTGTCTGCCATTTTTGTAGTTCCTCTACAATGAGCTGAGCATAGGAGGTGACAGCGGTTCTAGAATAAGTCTGCTTTTCAGCTTCCAGAATGATCTGGTAGCGATGGTATTCCGCCCTGATTGGAGGGACGGCCTGTTGTCGAGGGAGAGGAGGGGGGTGGGGGGAGAGAGAGGGAGAGGTTCCAACATGATGTCATGACTGCTGTTTGTTGGCCTCTTCTTCGTAAGCATTGCCTGTTCCGTTCTGAACGTAAGCAGAGCCAGTGCCCAGGCCGTACAGGTGACCACAGTATTTAGCGTCGTCGATAGGATCCTCAAAGGACATCTAGGAAAAAGTCAAAGATGAGGCAACAGGAGTGGGATTTCCCCCCCCAACTCAGCCCACCTTGAAATGTGGACAGTGGGAGAGGCAAATTATCGCCATCATAATCCTCACAATCATCAATGAAATACATCTTAGTCTGATTATTATTCACATTTAAATCCCAAGATTCATGGGAAAAAGTGTTAGGTCAAATATTTGTGATTTGTTTTTGATGGATTAATTTATGTGGATTCAAAATATGAATTTGTGTCTTAAAGATGAAGGCAAAAAAGTATGCATTCAATAAAAGGGTTCAAAATGAACCCTTTGTTAAAAATGATATTATATGATGTATTTGTCCTTTAGCTATTTCAACACCTCCTTACACCCACACACTAAAACTCCCTCATTTACCGTTTTGAGGGCCAGACGTGGCCCTGAACTATCCGTCTGTCCACCATATTTGATCACGGCATAAAACAAATACGCTTTCAGCCAAGACTAAAACAAGGAGCTGGACTGTGGTTTAAGCGGGGTCAATTTGTGTGCGTTTCGAAGAGGACGGATACACAGCCGCCTTCCCCCCCCTACCTCTCTAATCTTGAAGAAAGCCATGCCCGTGAGCAGGGAGTCGGAGCCCGCCTGGTGCTGGGGGCCGATCCGCTCCAGGTCCAGCTGCTCGGCCACCTCCTGCAGGCCTCCCTGCCAAACCACACCCAAAGGCCTACGGTCACCTGCTGCTCACGTGCTGGTACCACCTGCTCACTGTCTGGTTAGCTCCTGGGTTCATCATGTTACTGTCTGGTTAGCTCCTGGGTTCATCATGTTACTGTCTGGTTAGCTCCTGGGTTCATCATGTTACTGTCTGGTTAGCTCCTGGGTTCATCATGTTACTGTCTGGTTAGCTCCTGGGTTCATCATGTTACTGTCTGGTTAGCTCCTGGGTTCATCATGTTACTGTCTGGTTAGCTCCTGGGTTCATCATGCTACTGTCTGGTTAGCTCCTGGGTTCATCATGTTACTGTCTGGTTACCTTCCTGGGTTCATCATGTTACCACATGCTTACTATCTGGTTACCTTCAAGTTACCACCTGCCTACTGTCTGGTGCCTAGGGATGGGGATACCCACACTACAGCACCTGGCTACCTCCTGGTTTTCCTTGCGCTGGTCACAGAATCGAGGCCTACACGCAATGCTAGCTCCATGCTCAATGTATCACGACGACGTGAAGTGAATTCGCCTAGCGCTAGACTGAAAGCTCGGCGCATTCTGAATGTTTGGATGGATGCATTACCTTAAGGTTTTTGAATCTCTTCATGAGGTACTTCACGTCGTAAATGACCGGGAAGTATAAGCGAAGGATCTCAAAGAAATCCACCTCCTCTTCAGGTAGTTTGGCATTAGAGAGCAACTTGATCAGGTATCCAAAGTCATAGCCACTGACAAACACACACACACACACACACACACACACACACACACACACACACACACACACACACACACACACACACACACACACACACACACACACACACACACACACACACGGTGTCTTTTAAAAAGAACAAGGTCATCATAAGAAGTTGCTTAACAACGTAGCTGACGAGGGGTGCAACGGATCACAAAACTCACGGTTCGGATCGTGTCACGGTTTTTGAGTCACGGGTCGGATCAACCAACAACAATAAAGATAACAAGACAAATGGGACTTTAAATAAAATCTTCAAATGTGTAAAAACAAAATAAAGTGAAAAATTAGGTTATAATCCTGCTTCTTCTAGTCAAAATTTTAAAAAAAAATGCAATCTGAGGCATTATTCCTTCTTCTTTTTAACATGGATAGTAAATAATCCCTAACCCTGGATTTACAATTCAGGATGTCTGCATTGCCTGCGGAGAGTTTAGAGTCTACACTCTCCCAAGGCAATGCAGACATCCTCATCTTCTTTTTTTCCATCAAGTATGGTAGCGAAATACAGTTTATGTCGTGTTTTATTTGGCGTTTTGTAAATCCATTGATTTCGGTTGGAAGACTCATTGCTCATTGCAATGGAGGTTGGTTGTAGTCTTTTCGCTCGGTTCTAGTCCTACTGTTCATACGGAGAACTGAGCGAAAAGACTACAACCAAAAATAAACAAGTCCGGTTCCGGTTTCAGTTTCAATGGAATTTATGGAACGCCAAATAAAAACACAACAGAAACTGTATTTCGCTACGATACTTGATGTTGTTAATACCGTAATTGTCCTTTAAACATGCGCTGATCACGTGAACGCACAACTTTTTTTTTTATTTTTTAAATCAGCCGATCCGCGGATCACTTGCGTCCTGAACCGTGAGGGTTGATCCGTACGGATCACGGGGAAACCTGTGAACCGTTGCACCACCAGTGCTGACCAATGAGAGAGGGCAGCCGTGTGCATAATAACTGGATACCCCTACGCATGTACCTCCTTAACATCCTGCTTTAAACTCTATTGATGCATCAACTGGCCACTGGACTTAATGCTCAACACTTAACCTTTAAAAACAAGAACGGAAAACAACCAACACATTTCTCCACACAAAAACCAAATGGCGAAATACAAGGGGTCTTTGGGAGGAAGCCTACCTGTGGAAGGACAGCCATTTCACCCCCTCGCAGAGCACCACCCCGGATGTCATCAGCAACTCGGCGAAGTACAGTGTGTCGATGCCCTCATCCTCATGCTTCTTGAACTGAATGCCCGACGTGGTCAGGAGCTCGATGGAGTCCTGGGCATACATGTCCTCTCTAGGGGACAGAACACATGGGAGAGAAAGGGTGGATCAAAAAAAGTGCATTCTGGGAAAGGGAGTCATTATGATGGCTGTATGTAACCTCAACCTGTGCAGAGCATTAAGAACTAGTATGATTTCAGATAATAACGCTTTTAGAATGAAGCAAAATACTGTTTTCTATAAATGCTATGATAGTCTATAAAATTCTTTCTAAATGTAACTAGTTTGATATTCTGAAGTGTTTTTTTTCCATATTTGAGCAGAACCTTTAGGCACCATTTTCAAAAATAGTCCTATTTGGCACAATCTATTTCTATAATCCTATGATTGTTAAGTTACTTTTCTGAACTTAGGCCCAGAAAGGCCTCTAAACACAGAGCTTGAATAACATGAGTGCATCATTTAAATTAACCAATACGCACATCAGATACCATCTAGCGCATTCATGACAAGCAAGATGAACGTTTACCATATTCCATCCTTTCTCCAAAATGAATTCAGAAACTTCCAAAATAGAGTTACACCAAGAAAAAGAAAGGCTTAACAGAAAAACTAACAAACAAGAGAGGGATAAAAAAAATGAGGTCCTACGTAAGGTTGAATTTAAAGTTGAACTGCCACGTGGACGTTCCAGGTGGATAATCCCCTTCCTCGTTCATGAAGGTGAGGCCCAGTTGGATGATCTTTAGAAGGTCAACATTGCAGCGCAGCAACTGGTACTGGTAGTCGGCGTTGCTGCGGAACTCCCCGATCGGCCGAGCAACCACACCTGGAAACTCTGTGTCCTAGTAACAAAAAATATTTACAATGCATGATATGTGACAACCCGTACAACCTGATCTTTGGGATTATTCATTGAAAAGGATAACAAGATAAGAGATAATTACTTTTTTTATCCTAGACTTTACCGGACAGCATTAAGAATTAAAGAGATAGAAAAGTAAACAAATAATCTATCCACGTGCACATTATGAGTAACAGAAATGTTGAAGCACAATGTACATTTGAACATCATTGACAGTTGATGGAAAACATTATTAATCATGTATACTATTGATATTTGACATTATTACCGGTGTGTCTTAAGTGGTTCTTAACAAACGTTCTACATGCTGTGAGAAGAGAGGCATGCCTCACCATTGCAATGTAGTTGTACTTTCGAATAACATGTCGGATCCTCTTCAGCTCCTCGTCCATGTTGTTGGCCCAAACCTCACATATTCTTTGGCTGTGGTCCACAGTAGCAGCGGGCATAGTGCCACTTCTACATACAAAGCATTAAGCACAAAGGGACAACTTGGAGCTAAAGTTTTGACCCTGAGAAAATACTGACATTTGATATTGCCACTCAAAAAGGACGGTAGGCCTACATGTCACTGCAGTGTCAATTGCAGCAAATGTAACCCACCCCCCTTCTCTAGCATCAGTTCACAGGGTTTAAGTGCCTCTTCTAAACGATGAGCTCACTTAACTTTAAAACGTCTTCCTTCCAGTGGGGCAACCTGTATCCGACGACCATATTATATCAAATAGGAGTTGTTCAAGCAGTCGTCGGCCTATGATATCAAAGGATCGTTTCAGGGTATTGTCAGAGCCTTTCAGACACCCAGTGGGCTTCAAAGACGTTAGCTCTTCACCATACCATTGACAAGTGCAGCTAGGTGGTAGGTAGCAATTAGCTTGCACAAGAAACATTTGGATGTGAATTTGCAAATGCTCTCAGCAGGACATTCGGTCATTCAGACGTGTGTCATTGCTTAAGCGGTTTTGTAGCTCGGCAACGATCGTATGAATGTGCAAAACATGCAAATAGCAAGTGGCAACAGCAGCAACACACCGGGGGAAGAAAGTCGGTGCCACTTCCTCGCCTCAATGTGGCATTAAAAAACTTAGTACGGCTACGTGAACTTACCGTTCCCCAGACTGGGCGGGTATGTTTATTCTTATACTATTAAAAACCTTCAAATGTTACCTACTTTATTTTATCAGGGGCGTTTACTAACTTTTTTTAAATAGTTACATTCAGTGTTGTACCGACATCAGCCTAGAGCTGCCATCAATAGCCAGAAGAACCGAATGCGTGACAACGTCATGACGTAGGCGTCCTAAGTCATCTATGTGTGCGTAAGAATATTTCCGCCCACTTATTATTTACATTAAGACGTACAGCATGCGCTTCAGATTATTTTTGTATTTTTTCGTATCTCAGATTATGACTATATATTTGGTTCAATCAACGCAAAAAATAAATCAACACAATAAGCCAGTTAGTTTACGTATGCGAACCTAAAATGCTTTGAAAGCACTGTACATAAGTAATGCAATTCCACGGTTTGAAATCTTCAAATAGGCTACATTTAATCAGGAATAGGACGACTTTAAGGAAATAAAATAAGAGTCAATGCTGCAGTTTACAGACGTGGAGTGCTTTAATATAATTTTTCAAACTTCCAAAACATTTAGACAAACCTTTGGTTTTGCCCGAAGCGACGACTAGAATGAACATGAGCACACATTCCAACACAAGACCCACACACTCAAACCCATTTGGATGAATGTTAAATATTCAGAGATCTGATGATGAAATGTCAGGGGATTTAAATAATCTTGAGTAAATTAGACCAAACCCTTTTGTGAATTTAGAAATGTAACCACACATGTATACAGATACCAGATTATATAATTACATTATACAATATTGATTACACAGGGGTGAACTGATTTATACAGTGCATTTAACATTCAAATAGCTAGGTTCAGTTAGGTTGATTTCCCTTTTTATGTTACTGTACAACATATAGCTTCAGTCTTAATACATACTCTTCAGAAATAGTTGTTCAGCAGGTAGGACCTATTAATTGCCATTGAGCGTACTTAAGGTAAAGTGCTGAGCTTGAAATATCTGCCCCAAATCTTTGATCATTGCTCACAATTGCATTAAGTTCTCCCTTTTATTATTAGGCCGTAACAAAGAACAATTATGGTACTTTGATCAAGCCCTGATTAAATAAATGCAATTTTATCGGTAAATGTTATAAACCAACATTGGACACCAAAAGCAACCCTGCACGGGGCCGTTCAACACAAAACACACATTTAAATGCCAATATAGGCTAATCAATAACAAAATAAACCTTAAGCATCAACAATCATCAATATACTTTGTTCGAGGGCCCCTAGGCAGTTGCTAGCTTGCACACCAATTCAACCACTCTCCCCCCCCCACTCTTTAAAACAACATTTTCTTCAGGCAGCAGAGTAGGCAGCATCGTCTGGGTCGGGTTCTCCGGTGCCTTCCTCGCTGAGCTGAGAGTTAAAGCTTACGTCGGCGATGCCAGACTCTTGCTCGCTGCTGACGGAGAGGTCCGCCTCAGAGGTTTGGTTCTGGGGTGGCGTGAAGGCCAGGCTGTCCACCGGGGACCTCTGCTGACAGGGGCTGCTGGCGATGAAGCCCCCGCTGTAGTCCTGAGGCGTGCCGGCCTGGGGCACGAAGCCCCCAGGGGCCAGGGGCCACGACAAGGAGGGCCCCTCATCTGCCTCACCGGTCCATTCCGGTTTCTTTTCCAGCTTTTCAATTTGCTGTTGAAAATGTGAAACAAATTAATAATAAAAAAAAAAAAAAAATCCGCCTCAGACAAATATTAAATCGCTGATACCACTTGCGAGAAAGGTATAGTGATGGGGCAGGATTATCTCGTGGGTTACAGAACTATACAGCATCATAACCGATGGAGGAATATTAGTTACGATGGTTTGATCACGCTGACGGGTATTGTCCTCCTGCAAGTTATTGGAGTTCCAGCCTTAAAGGTTCTGGTTTCAAATCCCAATGTCTGCGGTGAAGTCTGTAGGATACTCTGAGCAACCCCTACAACGGCTTTGAAACACTTGACTGAAAGTTGCTTAGGATCCAGTCTGGCGCTGGCCTCCCACCTCTTTGTGTGATGCCAGCTGTTCCTCAAGCTGCACCGTCTCCTCTCGGACAGCCATCAGGTAGTCCTCCACCGACTGGCGTGGGTGCATCCCTCGGTCGAAGCGGTTATACAAACCGCTCCAGAACCTGCAGACATGGATGATTTTAAGCTAACCTCTCCAATGAATTTTGTCTCCTCCCTGATATTAACATCTCACACTTCTTCAGGGTATAGGTTCCTTAGGTTATACGGTTACATTGTAATCGGTTATACAAACCACACAGGGCATAATTTTAAACAATTTGAAAGAAAAAAGGCATTATTGCTAGCTCTTGTTGTATCTTACTTGAAACAGTAGGGAGCGGTAGAGGGACGGAGAACTCCTTGGCTCTGGCAGTTGTCGGTTCTGTACAGTGGGTTGATGTAGTCACCCCTAGTGTCCCACAGGTGCTTCCAGAGGGAGTGGGTTTTATCTCGTAGTCTATCAAGAGAGCAGAATCAGGTCAGACAAGAAGAAACAACAGCCATGGAAGAGAGGGGACAACCTAATAAACAGGCATAGGTAATCAGCCAAAACCTCCTTGACGTTTTTAATAACGGGGCAGAATAGTCTAGACTAGAGCGTATTGTTTGACGTTGGGGACCAAACCCCAATGTCCGTAGTGATCCAGTAGGTCCTCCCTGATCCCTGTAGAGTTTGCCTACACACATTAATTACATTTATCAGAAAGAAGTTGCTTGTTTGCTCAATGACTAAACAGTCTCTTCTGTTTGAGTCCCCTCAGAGTATTTCACAATTCTCATGTGCGACATCAAATGACTTCAACTGTGGGTCTGGACCCAACCCAAGAACAAAGCCAGACCCCATACGTCACGGTTGCCGTGGTGACGCAGGCTCACCCCAGCTGTTGCCTCTCTCGCTGGTTGTTCCCGACGAAGTTGCCATACTGGCAGGCGTACATGTGGTGGTGGACGGCGATGAGGAACCGCTCGTTGAACTCGAAGGCGCAGGGGAACTGCTCTGTCAGCTGCCACACACACTCCAGGAACTGGTCCATGACCGGGGACACCTCCTTGGAGTCCCCGTCCAGGTGGTTACACCTGGAGAGAAAAAGAGTCCAAGTCAGGGAGAAACAGAGACAGATTCAGCGAGACCAAAACAGAGACAGACAGACAGACAAGAGCGAGAGACAGTGTTAAAAAGAGGCACTTTGTCTTTAAATTTTTATTTTATATGTTTTTAAAAAGAACATCAAACCTGTGTGAGAATTTGTGTCCGAATGAGACCCATTCCCTCTCGATGAGAACCTAAGTACAAAAATAAAATTTTGTGTGAGATACAGAATCATTCCCTCTCAATGAGAACCTGAGTCCAGGAACACAATGCTACGGGAGACCCATTCCCTCCTGATGAGAACCTGAGTCCAGGAATACAACGCTAAGTGAGACTCATTCCCACTCGATGACAACCTAAGAACAGGAAAATAATGTTCGATTTTCACAAAGCGCAAGTAATGTATTTTGTGTGTCGTTACTTTTTTAAATCTAAAAGGTAATGAGAGAGAGAGAAAGAGAGAGAACAGGGGTTAAGGAGGAAAGAATGAACCCCTTCCCCTCTGCGTGAGGGGCCACAGCCCCTGAGGAGAGGATTTCCATCGAATTTAGTCTGCCTGAGCTGCCTCTGGAACAAACCCCTGGTTACAGAGAGAAAATCATAGTCCTAGTCGGAAAGGAGGCGGCCAGACCAAGAAACGTAGACCCGCTGACCCCCTTCTGAAGGCTGGGGGGGGGGGGGGGAAGCCAAGTCTGCCATGTGCAATCTGATTAGTAGTGAAGAGACGTCAACACAGAAATGAGGGTGCAAGAAATGTTCTAATGGAAACCGGGGTTGAAAATGTACTGCGTTGGGGGCAGCAACTTTCAGGGAATTCCACACCTTCAAAGACGCTCTGGTTAGGGCTCAATAAGAGGAGAACATGTTCAGTTATTGCATACCGTTTTAATATTATCATTTGGCCATTTTACAGATGGATTATTTTCAAAGCCAATTACAGTGGATCCAGATACAGGTAATTAATGAGCAGGAAGAGTTAGAGGCATCTGGCTGCTTATCCGACAGCTTGCAGTCGGTAGTTAGTACGATTAGTCATCTTGAAGGGGATTTCGACGTCCATGTGTGTGCGAGTAGTGAGTGTAGTTGTGTGACACTATAAACACAGCCCAGAGCTCCCCTGCCTCATGATCATCACGCCCCCCCTCCCCCCCAGGTTTCTCCCCAGGGGTGATTCAAGTAAATAGAGGGAGGATGCACAATACTTCATGCATATAATTTCTTAGTTATCGGTTAAGTATCTCACACATACTAGCACTCATTTCCAATGCCTTTGATCACCGCAAAAAACAACAACAACGATAACAGTCAAGTCATGTAAGCTGGTAGCCACTGAAATGCCTTCCACCTGAATGCATTCCTACAGCCTTATGACTCTCTCTGGCAGCAGAGAGAGTCATAAGGGGTGGCTGGTGTCCTACCATGAGGCCCTTGAGGCTGCGGTAGTAGGGCTCCAGCAGTACGCAGGCCACAGATGACACCTGGGCTGTGCGGTCCCAGCCATCCGAGCAGTGGACCAGCACACTGGCGCCCTCCTCAGAGATAGCCTGCGGACACAGCAACAGCGACGCCAGGAGCACCACAGAATCACCAGGACAGCCACGGTGACATGTTAGCGCCAGGGATGTTTGTGCACATGCACAGAGGTCCACGCGTGCACATGCACGGACACAAACATCTACACAGACATCCACAAACACGCGCACAGAAATCCACACACAAACACGCGCACAGATATCCACATACGTGCACAGACATCCCCACACACGTGCACAGACATCCCCACACACGTGCAGACATCCCCACACACGTGCATAGACATCCACACAAACACACAAACATCAACACACACACACAAACATCAGCACACACGTGCAGTTATCCACATCATGTGCAATTATCAACACACGTGCACAGGCATCCACACACACACACACACGTGAACAGACATCCACAGACACACAAAAACATCTACACAGACATCCACACACACGTGCACAGACATCCACACACACACAAGACAGGAGAGGGAGGGGGGGATGGTTTAGCCCTCCAAACTGACCTTTGCAACAAAGACACCGGCATCCAGTACAGCTTTGATGTGCTTCAGCCAGCCTGAGCCCTCCAGTCCCTCCAGAAAGTTTGCCATGGAAGGGGTCCGCAGCTCACACACTGCAACATACAACACAGCTTTCTCAGCCACAGGAAACACACTGGATAACACCAGAGTTTATTAAAACCTGCACGTTCCCAGGGAGACTCAGATCCTAACCCCAGGACTGAATGTAGGTCATCATCTTGGTGGTGATGGTTCAGGTATCTCCTTGACTGCTGAAAGTGTTTTGAGTTTGTTTGGATCCTCTCGATCGAATGTGTGATGAAACAAAGTCCAGCTACGACATCACCGGTATATACAAATATACATCTATTGCTGCATCATCGTGCCTTCAGTTTGTTTTTCTTGAAAAACTCAAGTGCATCGAGTTCCATTTTCCATTTTAGGAGTTATGGGTAAATATTTGATAGTTCACTCTAGGTGCAGAGGGACGATGTGTTGACAATTCATTTAGAGATGACAAATTGCCACATAAACACTCCACACTCCCATAACGGGAACACACTTGTCTCTGCATGTCTGAGTACGAAAACATCTGTTCTCCGTTCCAACAGGCTGTGGACAACATGACCAGCTGACATGTGCGACCACGCGTGTCCTCCTTGGATCCAATTACAAGTGTTGACTCAACAGAGAGCCAATCACAATACTGGTTCCCCGTAGGGCGCCAATAGCAGCAGTTCCAAGTCTGAAAAGCTGCCAATGGGAGCAGGTGTCCTTCCGTCTTAATGATAATACCAATCAAAATACAGAACTACTTGGTACTAAAATAGAGTCCAAGAAACCACTAACCAACACGGCAGTGGGGAAGAAAATGACTTGGAATTCAATTTAAATTGAAGATCAAGGGAGAAGGAGCTCAAAGCGAAGACCAAAAAGAAGAAATCCCGGCCAATCAAAAGTTGAAGGATGCAGCCTACTCCAGCACTGACAGGGGGCACAGAGTTATCACAACTAAGACCAAACCCGTAACTATATTTTTTTCAAACTCCCATCATCCCTTCTCACGCCCTCAGACTCTCTTGGGGGGGGGGGGGGGGAGGATGAGGTTCTCTCCAGGAAACCAAAATAGTTCCTAAATCAGAGTCCAGATGGATTCAAAGACTTCCTAGGCACACCCCTGCACGTTACCCAGAAAACCCTCCTCCTATGGGGTCACCCGGGCACGGAGCGCAGAGGTAGTGCACCAGGGTACATGTGAAAGCCACAGGAGACGGTGGAGTTGTAGTACAGAGTGGGGATGATGTGATGATAAGACTGAGAAAACCTAAACATCATGTGTGCCGTTTGGCAGGGGGTGAGGTGAGGATGTAGCAATGTTCATGTACTATTAAAGACGTCCTGTTGTTACCTCCTCCAGTCCACACTAACGCAGAAACCTCGGCAACTGTACTAGTTAGAGTGTTGGAAGGTACAGGAATCCATTGTCCGTACATTTACCTGTAAGCAGTCTTGGGCAATACCCAGCCTTCCTACCTGCTCCGTAACAAGGTGTACTTTATGTAAGAATATAGTAGAAGAGAGCAATATTTTGGAACAAAACAACCAAAAGGTCCGGTCCCTCTCTCCCTACGTTTCTCCACGATTAAGAAGTGTTGGATTTCATGCACATGTGATTGGACAGAAATTACAAGGGAGCAGTCTAGAATAGACATTGGTTCGTAACGAAGCAGGCGCAGTAAATGTAAAAAAAAACTTATCACAGATATTTTGCTTACTCATAGCTGAGGGATATGCCATTTCAAAAAAAATCTAATAACAGCTCTGTGTAATATTTTACCGACAGCTCCTTCAATGGTCTGAATTCACTGTACGTCACTCGAGATAAAATATGTTGTTTAGTCTCGAGCTGATCATTACCATCTAGCATCTTCTGTTGACTGCTTCTCATGACGTGGATGTTCTCAATACTGATGAACTGGAACTTTATGTTGGAGTAATGGTCTTCATTTTCATAGCCTTTTCCCGCTGCGCGATTTGCAATCGCATTTAACTGAAAAGACATGACACAATAGAGTTATGTATGTATATATATATATATATATATATATATATATATATATATATATATATATATAATATATTATATATATATATATATATATATATATATATATATATATATTTTAAAAATAACTCAAAAGGTAAGATTGCCACTTAAACTATGAACACCTTTCTAAAATGTCATAGCTAGCATGCTTGCAAATATGCATTCCGTATGCAATTATACATGTTCAAATAATATTAATCGGATTTCCCGCAAAGAGGTCAGGAAAAAGACATGCATACATACGCATAATAAGAATATATAATATTTTATACATTTATAAATATACATATTTTGACTCTGCCCAGCTGGTAAAACACTGTCGGTCAAAATAAAAGCGCACCTGAAAATACATCACTAAAAGAGTGCTTTAGGAGCTTGTGTTTTCCAAAGCCATTCATGGGCCCCCAAAAGGTCTCACCTTGGGCCGGGTGTCCACCACATACATGAAGTCACTGCGGGGGTTCGACCTCCGGATGGCCTCCAGCAGCTGCTCATCCTCCAGGCAGCGTGCGCTGAAGCCCGACAGCGGCTGGCTGCTTCTGCAGATGGCCGCCTAGTGGGAAGCCAGAGGCAATATTATATTATATAGCCTTTAACCCTTCCATTCCTCATCCATCCATCCATCATTCATTCATCTATAAATGTATCACACAGCTATTCATATCATCCACCCAAATCACTCATTCATCTATTCACCCGCCCATCCATCATCTACCACTATCATTCGTCTGTCACCTATAAGCCATCCATCTATTCACCCATTTTCTATGATTGCAGTTCATAGTTCATTACAAGGAAAACCAAAATAGCCCTCTGCACTTATCACATCTTCACTGTGTCATGCCTCTCTTTATTCCCCAAACACACGGGCAAAGAGCCAAAGCGAGGCCAGTGCTCCAATGTTTTTATAATTGGGGTGAAGCAGGCTCGTAGCATAACACAGCATCACTGACTCCAGCATTTTATTTCTGGTTGTTCAAGGGACGGTTAATCAAATATGCATGTTTTATTTAAAAGCAAGGGACCCTAGGGGGCAGGCCATTGGCCTTGTAAGTGATAGTGGTTCTCTCTGTCACATACCACAGAGAAAAAATGGTAAGGGAGAGAATATGAGTACAGACAGCCCCACAACCGCGAGCCTCAATCCTGGGAAGTTGACCCAACGAACATAACTCCCTTACTAATCAAATGTAAAAAAAAAAAATACAAATTTAGAGCTGATCATCCAGAGGTTAGATGATCCCTAGTCTTTCTTGGTCTTGCTCAAACTGTCCTGTCAACTGCTGCTGCGTTTGTTGTTTGTACTTCCTGAGAGAGGACGTCAAAACATATCAAACACTTTATGACACACACACGCTGTAAACTGAGGTGCATCCCCCATTGCCAACAGGTCTCACCTTATGAACATTTATATTTATGTTCATGTACTCATGTTGAATATATATTTAGCATTGATTGAAAAAAAATTGACCAATGTATACGGTACAACCACCAAGCATTGGCAATATAAATGTTTCACACAAATTGAATATCTAATATCTAATATTTTAACGATATGGGGCAGGGGCGTACCTGGTTGTCTTTGCAGTAGTAGGACAGAGTGGGGAACCTCCCCCTGCTCCTGAATTTGGAGCTGCCGACAATGACTTGCTGCGTTGCTGACTCAGGTACGTAGAGCTCCGCCGGGTACGTGTCACTCACCTGGGCGCACCACACACCCATCAACATTGGTTTTTTTTTTATTGTCCATATAACATGAGACTTTATTAAGCCACGGAGGGCAGTTCAGGCGTTGCAGCCGCCAAAGGAAACGGTGCAAATAAAAGTTTTGATGAAATACAAATAAGAATACAGATATGTATGTAAATGCCACGTCAATGTAAAAAATAAACCAAATTGAATAAACCAAAGGTCAAATAAAAGATGATCCGATTGCAAAAACATTTTCATAAAAAAGGAACCAATGTTGGCAAATTAGCAAGAAATGTTCAACGGCAATTCATACCACAACACAAACACATTCCATACCTATGATTAATCAGAGATAGTTTTTAATCAAGCTGGTGTAAACCTCTCATGGGAGCAGGGACAAAGGGCTACTGACCTTGTAGCTGTGGTTGACAGGGGAGGATTTCCAGAGCGAGTTGGGTATCCCCAGTCTGCGGTACTCAGCCTTGAGGTTCAGAAAGCTCCACTCCTCCTCCCTCTCCGCCTCATCCACGTTGGGCTTGTAGGAGAAGCAGTACAGTTCCTCATATTGTTCTGAAGAGAGACACACATGATTCAAACCTCAATCCAACAAATGAAACGCCATGTTGTGGGGATATTGAACATTGCATAGGAACAAGAATCCTTTTAATGAGCATAAAAAAACCGACAAGCAATATATGATTTGCAAGCAACAACTATTTAAAAAAACATGACTTTAACAATAGCCAAAGACCTAAATAGTCAAGATTTAATAGATACAGGTACGGTATTCATTAGAAAAACTACAATAATATTGAAAAGATTTGACACAGTATTGGTTGTAAACCAAATAAGTTAGTTTTAATCCACTTTGGAGGAACTTTCCCCAGGCTGTTCTATGGATGTATTGTAGGGCTAGTGAGATTTATCTGATATAGGAGAGCTGTGGTTTTGTGGCATGGTGTAACAGGCTCTTTGACTTGGGTTAGGATGGCACTGACCTGGCTGGGACAGGCGCTGTAAAGATGCTTGGATATGAACACAGTCCTGCTCTTGAGGGAAGACAAAATGAAGAACCTGGAAGTTCTTGCAGTGAATGAGTAGTGGGGACCCGGTGGATGTGTTGGGTTGTTTTTCCAGTCGGCAGACTAAACTGTGAAGCACCTGATAAGATTAATGGAAAGGCAGACCAAAAAGTCACTTTCACTTTCAAACACTGTTCCTTTAAATGACATGTTGCCTGTCTAGTCTCATGTATGATGTGCTTAAACATGTATTACAGCATATAGAGATAGGCCTACTGGCCAATGTGGTTTGTGGGACAGTCACATATGTTGGGAGAGTAGTGTTTGCCTACCCATGTTTCAGAGCGCACTTGAGTCTCGCTCTCCACATATATAGAATGTGTGGCGGTCAGGTAGAGCGTGCCCACACAGGACCTTCTGGGACTCAACCTGTTCAAAAGTCTCACGTTCTCCGCCTGAATGAGGAGAATACGACAACAACAATCAAACACACAGGGCGAAGTAGGCTACAGCTAGCCGCTGAACGGACTATCTGGTCACGATGAATAAACGTTGGCCTACCGGTAAACAAATGGACAACGCCGTGAGAAAACGGGATTAATCGGAGTGCATACGTGTCCACCATGGCACGCACACCCTTATTGTCACGATGCCAGATCATTTAAACTAAAATACTAAGACACTTTTGCGAAGGATTATCGAATGAATCACTGCAAACGTGCAGCTGGGTTCATTTCATGCGTTGTATGGAATTGGAAATGTATTCACTGAAATCAGAGACATATTGGTTACCTTTGGTAGTCGGATATGCTCCATCGCCAAAAACAGCTGTCTGACAGCTGTTCTATTGCCAGTGACAAAATAGTTAAGGCTAATTATAATGCTACACTTCGCATATCGGCCCGAGAGTTTTGCATCATTATTATTCTTCTGTGAACCTTAGGTAAAACGACCATAATATTTGTCAGCCTATCATCATAAAACCAGATCAGTCCACAAGGTCCTAGAGCCTGCCCTATAAGAGGCGTCGTGTGAATAAACTAAATATGGACCATGGGACGCGACGCCCGTTCAATTGTTTAATTACGGGGAAACGAAAATAAATATGCACATCCACTAAATCGTGATTGCTTCTTTTGTCCTGAAAATAGACTAACGCGGAAGCGCTTTTGGATCGCGACTCGCTTCACATCCAACCACTGTATGGAAAAGTAGCAAGTTGTGGGGGTGTGTCCTTGGAAATATAAACGTCAGTCCGATCGGGACCTGTCTGTAGCTGTCAAGTCTGGGAACGCGAAAAGTAAGTTTCTAATTCAATTTGAGTAGGTTTCTATACGAGTGCGCCGTATCGAAAGAACGGATTACTTATTTAAAGAATATCAGTATTTAACTTGAACTTTTTCCCCACTCCCAAAAATCTGGATGGCCTGGATGATGCATGTTGGGTAGGCTACATGGAAAAATTTGGAGTGCAGAATAAACATAGCCTAGGCTATAATGAACTGCAATACACTGCAAAAGTACAGATACGTTATAGATAGTCAATATTCAATGTTCAAGGATTTTGTGATTAGAACGGTGGTTATGAGAGAGACGTATTTGTCTTTCTTCATTAAAACGCACACCATTACGCACACGGTTACGAATGCCAAAATGTGTAGTTGATGGAATGATGAATGATCATTACAGACTCAACTGCAAATTGCGAGATGCAGGGACAGGGTGTTGGTATGGAACTTCCAGTCATTTTTTTTTTCAGTCAAAGACGTGTGTACCGTATGTCCTGTCGTTGTCGGTAGGGAGACCATGAAACACATTTTCGATGTATGTGTTCCTACATTTCTGCTTTCGACACCAGCTTGTTGCCAGCTCAGCAGCCATCTGTTGCAGGCTACTAGAGTAAAGTTGAAGCAATAAAACTGTTGAGTTAAACTAAGCAGAAGTGATTGACTTACTGATGCTTGGCAACGCTGCCACACTCCGATGGCTACTGGCCCTAACGCACCATCGCACTCGATTCTCTGTATTAAATCCGTTAGAATGCATGCTGAATGACTGATTAATAGGTTTTTATTATTCCATTTGGAATATGTTGCAAAATTGTATAATCTCATCATGCAGAGGTGTCATATACAATAAATATATTATTTTTTTTCCAATGGTGATAACGACTTGTTTTCTGTGAGTGCACTGAGCCGTAGGTTTATGCTCTTCTTTACGCAGAACACAAAGAAATCACCTCTGGGATCTAATCTTTATAACAGGTAGTTTCATTTTAAAATGCTATATATATTTTTCAAATATGGCTACTCGCAGATTCACTAAACACAAATAGCCTAGGCCTACAATTGGAACAAATGTAGGCCTATAGAAACCATTTGCTTATAAACCACTGTGAATATCTAGTTAGAATCTGGGCAAGTCTCAGAACCAGCTCTGTTATCGTGGTTTCAGTAAATTCAGTAAAAATTGGTATTGGTCGGCATAATTGGAAAATAAGCCATGCCTACAGGGTCTGGTTTACCCAAGTAAATCTTCAGTTTCTATTGCCATGGGCGGAATGGTAAAGATGCCATGCCTATAGGGTGTCACTGGCTATATCCAACCCATAAAGCTGTAGGCCTATATTGTTTTGTGTTGACCACTGTAGTGATGAGAAGTTCGGATCTTTTTTTTGACTCAGATCTTCGGATCTCCCTCATTCAAATGAACAAGTCTGTTGAAGTTTCAAACTATTGGATTTGCCCAGTCATGCCGCTCTGGATCTGCCATTACCAATCGCTAATGTTTGGCCGGGAATCACGTTGCGCGCAGGCTATAAACATACCAAACACATACTTCTCAGCCACTCCCTCTGTTCGCTGATTGGACGCAGAAAATTTGGACGGAGAAAACCCACTTGCATACAGCAGACTTTAATATGCTTTTATCCATTTGGACGGTTTGCCGGTAAGTGCAAGTTGTAGGCCTAGTAGCAAATCTTCGAGCTTTCTTGCTGCATTTCAATGGGGCACGGCCCCTTTTGGTTGTAGTATTTCGTCGCTTTGAAAGTAGAGCGAGTTCAGTGAGGCTGAACGCACTACGAGCCATGTAGTCTTTCTCATTGTGTTATCTCTACAGCCTTTAACTGAACAATTGCACAATAGACATGAAAATTATCATTTAAATCCACAAACAACATCTGTAATTCGGGGCATATAAAGATTAGGACCAGAAAATAATAACTTTCTCTCCATTGAAACCCATTCATATTTTTCGATCTCATAGGTCATGGGGTCTACCGGAAAAGGCGTGACTTCGCCACTATATATAATGATAAGCATCTTTTTTTTTTTTCCTGTGTTAGGCTTTTTTTGTGCAGAACAAAAAAAGATCACTTCTGGGACCTAATCTTGTAGTCAAATATTGCCGCTCACATGTCAATATCGAGTTAGAATCTTGGCAGTAGTCTCAGAAGAGCCAGCGCTGCAAGGAAACTCAATCTCAAATATTGACATTACAATGTTAGGAAAATAAAAGGTGATGAAACATCATTTTAATCCTCTGTGGCATCGTGGGTTCAGACATAGGTAACTCAGAGAGTGGTAACCTCGAAAAATTGTGTCAATTAGGCCTTCGACAGTGTAAGGTGCTTGCGTGTTTACTTGGTGATTTACGGTAACAGACGTAGGAGGCTATGTTAGAAGGAGTTCTTAAGCAGACAATTATACAAAAAAACTACACAATACAGCTAAAATTCAAATTAACATAACTAGGTTTAACAATGTGTTTCTTCATGTGCAGGACATGCATTTAAACAACAAAAAGGAAAAAGGTCCCTATGTAGTGATGAGCATTCGCAAAACGTAGAATGAAATCAACCATCCACTGACAGATACGGATCGTAGGCTATTCGATCACAAAAGCAATGCGGTGGAACAAATCCAAAAAAAAATAATGAACACCCATACAAAGAAATCGTATGTGCGAAACGATTCACCAAAGATTCTGTCTTTTTGAACGAATTGTCCATGAATCACACATCACTAGACCACCCTAGAAGAAGAAAATATTCAGGACTGGTGCAGCACTACAAATATGTGTTCCAATGAGGTACTGATGTTAAAATGTATACTTGGACTTTGAAAAGGGAAGACACATAATTGGAAACACTTGTTGTATTTTGGGCCAGTAACACAACTGGCCAAATGGTTGTTGCTGTATTTATTTATTTTTCTCTCTCATTGGGGCCCTATTAATGCGTCTAAATGCTTCCACTTTGAGCTGTTGGCTTATCAGTAATAATAATAATTGGAAAAGACTGAATTACATAAAATATTGCTATCAAATAAATCCGGAAATAAATACTAGGAAATAAATATTTAAATATATTTAAATAAGTAAATAAATACAGTTTTAATAAATAAATATAGTTTAAATTCGTAAATGGTGTTTTTATAAAAAAGACTACCTTGAATTATTTCAGGGGCCATGAATGAACGAATGAATGAATTCATTTATTATTTTAGTGCAACATTTATTTCACAATGCCACAATAATTTACTAATGCCATATTCATTTTCATTATTCCCCATTTCGTTTTGGTATTTTCAAGTGAGCACTGAATCACTGAAAGAAAGTCCGGGACAAGCTGTTGTGGGGATTGACGATATGGAAGACTTTGATGGGCTTTGTCAAATAGCATTCTTATATTGCTAAGATGATGCTGTTTTTTGTGAACGATAAAAGTAAAAGCATAGTTACACGTGTATATATAAATAAAGGAAAATAATTTTTAGTATATCGTGCTGGCAACAATTTTAATCAAGTTAATCCATTTCAATGACTTATCACAGACTAATTCTGCACTCTGGATGCTCTAATCATGGCTGCCAGTTAGATACTTCTGGGTCATTTCAGGCAGTTAGGAACCTTCCTAAGCAAAGAAGACTCAGACGGCTACCTAAGCTTGTACAGGAAACCAAAAAAAGGCAAGGGGCGGAGTAAGATGGGTTTCATTACGGAGATATTTTTCCAAAGAAACACATTCGGGAGTACAGATGAAAAGCTGTCACTGGGGAATGTAATTAGTGCATTTCTACAGTGACCTGTCTGTTAGTGTTGATTTAAAACCTTCACAGACACTTGTTCACAGTCTACTACTGCTGGCAAAGTGTTGTATTGGCCCATGTAGCACAGAGGAACTACCTGAATCGGTTCAGGGTTAACTCATCCAACCACCACAGGGTTGGATGTTCCTATCGCCTTACACCAGATGATTCAGAATCAAGGCAGAGACGGCCTGCTTTCTGTGCACTTCGACGTCCAGTATGGATAATTGTCTTGAAGCAATAATCCATTGCTTGGTTCACATTTATTTGATTTATATGGATCTGCTTTGTCAGCTACAAGGCAATACATTTACTTTTGACCAGGGCAGGGGTACAGGAGGAAGGCAGCCGTGCATAATGCTCAGTCTTATAAGTTAATAAAAAGAGTATTAAGTCAAGCTAAGAGCTGATGTCTTCAGGCTGGGGTGGCCAGTCTTCTCCTTTACTTTAATATGGAGAGGCTCCTGTCAGTGGTTTAATATGCAGAGCTTCTGTCACTGGCCTCACTGGCTCACGGACACGTCAGGAGAGCAGGGATTAACTGCTGAGAACATTTATTAGATTTTTATATAACTTTTTTTATAACTGTATAACCTCGCTATTTGCTCCCAGCCTTGATTATATCTTGTTGCTTGAATCCTAATTTTATTCATGATTTCAGATGAATCTGGAAGTTGGGCATAGTTGGCAAGAAGAAGATTATTAGAAGGTTATTTCAGAAGACAATAAGCATCATTTTCTCCTACCTCACATTAAACTGCTCAAGGATCTTATAATCAATGAAAAATACTTGTATTATGCTCTACTTGTTGTATTTCGGGCCAGTAACGCAACTGGCCAAATGGTTGTTGCTGTATTTTATTTATTTTTCTCTCTCATTGGGGCCCTATTAATGCGTCTAAATGCTTCCACTTTGAGCTGTTGTCAGGCTTATCAGTAATGGTTCACTTCAACCTTTCCTGGTGACACCAGTGCTCAGTGGAGCGAGAGGTCCACGGCAAACAGCACTCAATCTGTTGACCATACCTACCATGTCCAGAGCCGGCTAGGGCGGCCAATGAAGCAGAAGTGCATTCAATTGGCTTCACGCGATTAGCGCGAGTCAACAACGGGCCATGGTTAGCCTCTTTCTCTCGTCCGCCGTCGCCATGGTGACCGGTGGATGCTATGAGTCCACTTCCAAAGAGGAGCAGAGCTATACCAGGGGGAATATTATACCAGGGATACCCGGACTCCCCCCCCCCCCCCCCCCCCCCCCCCGCCTGCACTGTTACGCACTTTGTTTGTGTATGTGTGTGTTTGTGAGTTGGCCTTTGTATAAGTGTGTCTATGTTTTTGTGTTTTTGTGTGTGTGTGTGTGTGTATGTGCATTTGTGTGTGCGTGTGTATGTGCGCATGTCTATTTGTGTCTGTGCGTGTGTATGCCCGCACGTGTGTGTGTGTGTGTGTGTGTGTGTGTGTGTGTGTGTGTGTGTGTGTGTGTGTGTGTGTGTGTGTATGTGCATTTGTGTGTGCGTGTGTATGTGCGCATGTCTATTTGTGTGTGTGTGTGTGTGTGTCTGTGCATGTGTATGCCTGCATGCGCGTGTGTGTGTGTGTGTGTGCGCGTGTGTGACTCTATGGGTGTGTATTCTACACACAAAGCGAGCATGGCCGGTGGAGTCTCCAGTCTGCCCCTCCGCTAAGGATGGCATTCTCGTTTCAATCAGCATGCAGGTCAGATCAGCGGGCCCAGGCAGTCAGGGCCTGGAGGGGGCTTGGCTGGGGGCCTTAAAGTACAAGACAGGCTCAAAGGCGAGCTGTTTCCAGGCTCTCTCTAGCGTGGCCGCACAGTGCCGTCAGGAGGGGCCAGCTGCAACCTTCCCACTGGGGCCTTCATCTGGTCTGAGCCAGATCTTGGCAGCCACAGCCCCCCTGCCGTACATTCTGTGTTATTTATATTTCGGTTCATTGTTCATCATTAACGAAGGAATGAGTTGATCCCCCACAAAATTAAAGAAATGGAATAACCCCCTAAACTGGAGCAGTGCCAGCATTGCTGTGGAGGAGGTGGGTCGGTCGGTCGGGGGGGTGGGGGGGGTGTGTGTAGTGTACTATTGATTTTCTGTGATGTCCTTGACTCCAAGGGCTCAGTGTACATTGAGCAATACTTATCTTCCATTAAGAGGACTCGACCCCAGCAGCGCTCCGCGTCCACCCTTCACTGACCAATCAGCACGCATGCTTTTAGCGGCAGTCCTCCATGCTGCGCTGGGCAAACACCAATGTCTGTCTCAATGTTTGTCCACGTCACGTTGCCTAACAATTTATCAGTCGTCAGTAAGTAACCGAGCAGCTGGGGAGCTTGTTTGGCCGGCGCGGACATCAGAAATATAAATGAATGCCGCAAATAAATGTCATATCTCTCAGTCTGGTGTTGGGACTAATATGGGCTCCTTCAGAACACATTGGCGTACCAGAACTCATTGCTCCCTCCAACCCTGCCTCGGACCCTCCCACCCCCTGTCGGGCTGTCGTCTCCCCCCCTCCGGGTCTCTCCTCCCCGTTGTACTGTCCTGTGAACGTCACTGCAGTGTCGGGGGGGGGGGGGGGGGGTGGGGGTAGGTGGGTAGGACCCGCGGCTTGGTCCATGGTCTATTAAGACCAGCTGGGGATAGAGGGGAGGAGCGAAAGTGTACATAGGGGCAGTTTAGATGCCTTAAGATTGCATTTGGGGACTCTGCAGTGTGACGGCAGTGTCTTGGCGGAGTTCTGCAGCTTATCGGACCCTGCTGCACACACCTTGGCTTTCTTTTGGTGTCCCGCTACTGCTTCGACTAGCCGTGGAGGACGGATATTTAGTGGTCCTCTGACTGATTTAGTTTTATTCATCGCAACTTGGAATCATTGAAGTGATATTGCGTCAGCTTAAAGATTGGTAAGTGGGCGTGAAAACTTGCATCAAACCGTATCAAGTTGTTACTTTTTTCTTGGAATTATTTTAACTACTTTACTGAACTGTAGTGTGTGTGTGTGTGTGTGTGTGTGTGTGTGTGTGTGTGTGTGTGTGTGTGTGTGTGTGTGTGTGTGTGTGTGTGTGTGTGTGTGTGTGTGTGTGTGTGTGTGTGTGTGTGTGTGTGTGTGTGTGTGTGTGTGTGTGTGTGTGTTAAGCTAAAATTGTAGTTTAATTGCGGATTCACATATGATAATTTTTTAATAGGTCATCATTTTTATTTAAGCGTTTAAATATTTTTGCGTAGTTGTGTTTACAAAATCAAGAAAACATTGAAACTTTAAGAAAGTTATACCTATTTTTCTATCCCTCCAACTTTGGACTGATGTTCCACTGTAATATAATTCACCCATCATTGTTATGTTAATTTGCCCTATTTAAAATTAATCACACTTTGTTGGATATCAATGCCCATCTAAATGCTAGTCACATTTGATTTATCGCTAAACTTACTGGTTGAAAGCAAAAAGTAGCATCACACATTCTCTATGCACGAATAAGTCCACTCGTCATTCATTGTTCTGAAATTCCGCGGCACCCCAAGCTAGTCTAGTTAATCAAAAGGACAGTTGCATGCATTACATAACAGACTGCTAAACTTTGTCCTTCTCTTCTTCCTGTACTGTAAAAAATACTCCCATCAACAATACAATTAGTGTGATGAATTGGAATGCCAGCCCTGACGGCCCCCTCTACGAGGCAGTCCTTTGAGCACTTAGATATGCATCGTTAACCACAGACAACGGGTTATAATCAGACCATCACCATCTCCAATGGGACTTTGTGGTAGTTGAGCTTGGCTTACACTTTATTGGCTGAAAGAACTGCCAAAAAGAACACCCCCCCCCCAAAGCATCTTTCAGCGCGTACATTCTGTAGCATGGGTGGTCCCGGCGGGATCAAACCGCTAACCCCGGCAGTGTAAATGCCATTCTCTGCCAGTTGAGTGGGGACCATCATCAATTTTAATTTGGACTGTATAACCATATATTGACCCAGTGCAAATCTATAATCCTAGAACAAACAGTTCAGTCCCTGATTAAAAGGTTTTGTGCATTTTGTCTTCGGTTCTGCACCACCTGTTCCCCAGCAGTCGGTGTCACCATGCTGGGCCAGGTGTTATCGTTCGGTCGCTCCCTGGTGCGGAGGAAGGTGGTGGACATGAGTAGCCTGGAGGACTCCAAGCTGTGCCGCTGCCTGGGCACCGTGGACCTCATCGCCCTGGGCGTGGGCAGCACCCTGGGGGCCGGCGTCTATGTGCTGGCCGGGGAGGTGGCCAAGGGCAACTCTGGCCCCAGCATCGTCATCTCCTTCCTCATCGCAGCCCTGGCCTCCGTCATGGCGGGGCTCTGCTATGCCGAGTTCGGAGCGCGCGTCCCTAAGACGGGCTCGGCCTACCTCTACAGCTACGTGACGGTCGGGGAGATCTGGGCCTTCATCACCGGCTGGAACCTCATCCTGTCCTACGTCATCGGTGAGTTCTTGGGCTACACGTACGGCCGCAGTAGCTCAGGAGGTAGAGCGGGTTGGCTAGTTCGATCCCCGGCTCCTCCTAGCTAGAGTGTCGAGGTGTCCCTGAGCAAGGCACCTCACGCTAACTACTTCAGATGAGCGCGCTTTGCATGGTTGACTCTGCCATCAGCGTGTGATTGTGTGTATGAATGGTTGAATGTAAGGCATTATTGTAAAGCGCTTTGGATATACAAATGCAGTCCATTTACAATTTACGCTGCCCTACTGGGCTGAATCGAGGTGATGCTAGCAGAAGAGGCTGATGCCAGGCGTGGTGGTCCCTCGTAGGTACGTCGTCGGTGGCGCGGGCGTGGAGCGGGACGTTCGACGAGCTGATCGGCGGACACATCGAGAGGTTCTGTAAGACCTACTTCAGCATGAACTCCCCGGGGCTGGCGCAGTACCCGGACTTCTTCGCCGTCTGTCTGATCCTGCTGCTCTCCGGTAAGGCAGCCCATTGCCCAGAGGATATTGATGTTGATATTGGTTCCATTGATGGTAGTGAGACAGATGTGTCTTCTCTTCTTGCCTCGGCAAAATATCATTTTGAATGTGGGGAAAGAGGGTGTTTGTAGAGTACCGGGATAAGCTATTTCCTTTCTTAGGGCATTTTGACCAAATTAACTCATTCCATTGAATATGTGCCTATTCAACAAAAAAAAAGGCAAAAATGCCACTTATATACATAAAAGACGTCATAAATAGTTTGTAACAGATGTCTAAAAGAGGTTGAAAATAGACATCTAACAGATGGCGAAAATATACATAAAATAATATGCTGTATATATTATATGCTGTAATACGGTAAAAAAAAACATTCAATATGCGCCATTTGAACGATAAAATATTTGTAAGAGATAAGCTGCAGGGCATTAAAGGGCAGGTCAACAGACGTATTGTGCATCAAAGTCTAATACCTTGCTGTTCACAAGACACTATCTGAACAAAGTATCTACATGCTCCTCCTCCTCCTCCTCCTCCTCCTCCTCCTCCTCCTCCTCCTCCTCCTCCTCCTCCTCCTCCTTCGTCTCCCAGGGCTGCTGTCGTTCGGGGTCAAGGAGTCCGCCTGGGTGAACAAGGTCTTCACAGCCGTCAACGTCCTCGTGCTCCTCTTCGTCATCATCTCCGGCTTCGTCAAAGGAGACTCCAAAAACTGGCAGATCTCCGAGGAGTGTCTCGTCAACGTCACCATAATAAAAAGGTAAATGTAGAGTCTGACTGCTTGAGGAACTCAGGGGGAACTCAAACGGTTTGTCTTGTGATAACGAACATCAGCTTGCAGAGGGATGCACTGTAGAACGTAAATTAGAATGATGTAAGTACCGGTTAGTATATAACTTTATTCACACACAGCACAGACTATATCTAAATTGTTTTTATTTCAAACGAGTTGTGCGTCAACCGCGATTTGTCCCACTCGTGTTTGTATTTACTTTACTCAGTGAATAAACAGTGGTGTGTGTGTGTGGTGTGTGTGTGTGTGTGTGTGTGTGTGTGTGTGTGTGTGTGTGTGTGTGTGTGTGTGTGTGTGTGTGTGTGTGTGTGTGTGTGTGTGTGTGTGTGTGTGTGGGTGTGTGTGTGTGTGCGCGCTTCAGGAATCTATCTGCGTCAGCTAATGTGAGCAGTGCCTATGGTGTAGGAGGGTTCATGCCCTACGGGTTCAGTGGTACTCTGGCCGGCGCCGCGACCTGTTTCTACGCCTTTGTGGGCTTTGACTGTATTGCGACAACAGGTAAACAGAAGCAATAGGTTAACGTAACCTGCAGTGTTTAGGTTTGTGCTTTGTTGTGTATTTATTAGATTGTTTCTGGGACATGACGTGAAATGGGAAAAAAGTCTGGGGGGGGGGAGAAAGGTGAAAAAAACGATTATATAAAACACTTTCTTATCTGTTTTGTGTGTTTATCTGTGTGTTTCTTTATCTGTATGAGTATCTATGTGTTTGTGTGTGTAGGTGTGCGTATATCTGTATCAGTATCTTTGTAAATATGCACACTTGCGTGCATGTGTGTGTGTGTGTGTGTGTATCATCCAAACTGTGTGTGTGTGTGTGTGAACAGGGGAGGAGGTAAGGAACCCCCAGAAGGCCATCCCCATCGGTATCGTGGTGTCTCTGACCGTCTGCTTCCTGGCGTACTTCGGGGTGTCGGCCGCTCTCACCCTCATGATGCCCTACTACCTGCTGGACGAGAAGAGCCCCCTGCCCATGGCCTTCGAGTACGTGGGCTGGGGCCCCGCAAAGTACTTGGTGGCCGTAGGGTCCCTGTGTGCCTTGTCTACCAGGTAAGGGACCGTCTATATTTCCCCTCGAAGGATCAAAAGTTTAAATTCAATTCGAAAGATGATGTGTTCAGTACATGATAAACGTTGATTTTTTTGTTATTAGCGCTACCGGGTTCCAGTATTTTATGGAACCTGTTAGTTATTTATAAAATTGCAGTTATAGTGTTTGATTGACTCCAATTGTTATGTCCCGTAATGGGGATTGACATGCGACAATAATGATGAGTCTTGTACCGGATTGATTCTGCTTTCCCTAAGTGGTGGGGACTGCATCTGTCATGGTTTTGTACTTTGTGCCGCTGTTATAATGTGATAAGCTTGAATTACATTGAGCAGTGTATTCAATTCAGTACGCTGTGTTTCCGTCTTTCTTCTCTGTGGATAGTCCGTGGGCCTGTTTACACAACGATAGTTATCACGATTTTACTACAGTTTTTGAATTTCAACTGTATCTGTATATTGTATCTAGATTCCAAAACTCATGTATGAACAGGACAGGCACACCATGCTCACACCTGCCTCAGCCTGTTCACACATTGGGGGGGGGGGCAGTTTTGCGAGAGAGAGATCCCCGCTTGACATCGAACCTGAGTCGCTACCGGTCGTATGGCCTGGGTGGCAGCCAGCTCGCACTAATCTAGATTGAGTTGAATGCTCATTACCTCCGGAGGTGCTTTTGATAACGGTTGTCCACATCTCTCGTAAAACTGTTCCCACGTGTTCAGATTGAGAAGCATCTCTCTTTGTATCTCGATCTCAACGCCCAATTTCAAAAGGTGATATAAAGAGTAACTTGGGTATTCAAGGCCTGTGTAACAAAGTTTTTAGAGACCATAATGAGAGTTATAGAGCAGACACTCAAAAAAAATAGAACTGTGTCAAATGATATTCACAGTAATGTCATTATTGTAAGGTAACAAAACCAGGCTTTGGAAACAACACTTTAATAATACTATCAACAGAAAAGAAAGACACACTGAGACTTTGATTTACTCTTATGCTTTTATGCGCTGTGTGTGTGTGTGTGTGACTTTGTGTGTGCGTACGTGTCTGGTGTGACTTGGTGCTTGTGTTTGTTTGCGCGAATCTGACTTTGCGTGGCGTGGGTACGTGTGTGTGTGTGTGCGTGCCTGCGTGCGTGCGTGCGTGCGTGGGTCTCCTGTGGTTCTTGACTAATGTGATGCTCTTGCATGTCTCTTGCCCTGTGCTGCAGTCTGCTGGGCTCCATATTTCCTATGCCGCGTGTAATCTATGCTATGGCCGCGGACGGGGTGCTTTTCAAAGCCTTAGCACGAATCAATCCTAAGACGAAGACCCCGCTTATTGCCACCATGGCGTCCGGTGTGGTAGCAGGTGAGAGACGGGGATCGTCCAATAAGATCACTCCTGCCAATCGCTGTCCCCCAATCGACTGTGAAAGACCCAGGTTCAAGATGCAGACCTCCCTAGATTGTACTCCTATACAGTATATAAAGAACAGCTGAAATACCACATTTCGATGACATTGAAAGGACTGACTATCAATGAGGTGACCTTCACCCAGTTAAGTCCAAAAAAAGCGAGAAGTGCTTCTGTACTTGGGTGCCATCTTGATCCTTTCACGGTTGTGCAGGTGTCCACTGCAATGATTTCTTCCTTCCAGAATGTCCTCTACTTAACAGTGAACCGTCTTTTTCCCAGTCTGCTGGGCGCCATGTTCCCTCTGCCCCGCATTCTCTTTGCCATGGCGAGAGATGGCATTCTGTTCAAATTTATGTCCAATGTGAGTAAACGGCAGTCGCCTGTGGCAGCCACCATGGCGGCAGGCACCATCGCGGGTAAGCACGGAGAGAGAGAGAGAGAGAGACAAGGAGGCTTCATGTTTTTGTTGGTGCTTTGCCTGCCCCGGCCGTCACAGGGCTGGAGCATCAATCGCCAGGCTTTTGATGAGCCCATGCCCCCCTGCGCATGCTCCCTTGATGGGCTGGGTTGTGGTGCTGGTGTTGGTGGTGGTGTCAGTGTCGGTGTCGGTGGGGATAAATGCATGTTAAACATGGTGATGTGAGTGGTGTTTTTTTTGCAGCATGAGATATCCCTCAGCCTTCATCATCATCTATGTACTGAAGATCCACCCTTTTCCCACATCTCTTTATCCTTAATATATCACATTTTAAGATCCCAGCGTCACTACTTTGATGAAAGTCGTGTTCCTGGATACCAATCTAATATTCCATCCTGTTAAATTAGATTTAACTGGATGGAACACAACGGAAATGTTCAAGGAGATTATTGGTTAACGCATTTTGAACCCATGAGTTTCTAAGCTACACTTGGCGTTAAACAACATGGTGAGGGCAGAGGACGGGAGGAAGAGAGCTCTAATCGCAGCGGCTGGCTGCTGAACTCACCGTCTCTGACGCTGTAATGCGTTAGCGTCAGGTGGTGGATTACACCTCAAACAACCCGAGGTGCGGGTCCTCAACACAGATACACAGAACTCAGAATTAATAAGGAGAGAAGCTGCCTTTTTGATAATCTCGTCCTTTTTCTTCCACTTGGGTTCAAAAGGGGGAGCAGAGGACCAAGAGGAAAGACAAACAGACGTAGAGGCAGCCTGGTGTATTATTTGATCACAGCTTAAACGCTGGCGTATGATTACAGGAGTACTGGGCTGGCCGGATAGACGTGTTTGAACCAGGCTGAGAGATTAGCTCCGTACTGCGGGTCAGGTGACGAGGATCTTAGAGAGGACCCCGAGACGATATTCACTGTGACTCGCAAGGATCATTTGACATTGTCTAACATAATAGAGTAAAAGATTGCATTCAATTACATTTTATGACATCCGGATTCCAGTTATATAGTCGTGCAGTCGTGTTATAATTGGTTTCCTATGTCTGTTTCAACCCTCGATGCTATTCTGTGGATGTTTCTACTTTGCTTGTGTGTCTGCATGCATTCTCATCTGTATTTGATAACATAATTTGAGCCGCTTCACAGCATACACACCCCAAATATTTGTTATGAACAGACATAAATGACATCCATTCCTAAGTATGCATTGTTTATGCATTGTTGTGACCATCTGGTCTGAGTTGTTCTTCATCTCCTGGCCTCAGCCATCATGGCCTTCCTGTTTGACCTGAAGGCGTTAGTGGACATGATGTCCATCGGGACCCTCCTGGCCTACTCCCTGGTGGCTGCCTGCGTGCTGATCCTCAGGTAAGACCCTCACAACCTCCCCCATTGGAGCCAGCTTATTTAAAAATGGTGAGAGCACAGTTTAGAAAATAGCCCCCAAGACAAATTGAGCCATTAACCGAGAGACCTGCTTATAGCGAAGAGGTTGGAGGTGTGTGCATGTTTGTGTGAGGGTCCATGCTGTTGCACTGTGCTGGTGATGTAATCAGCGGTGAATAGTCCCATTGTACGACAGCTCAAGCTGCTGCCTGAACACATGCGTCTGTTTACTCTATTTCCATGCCTTGCACAACTCCCCGATGTCGATGCAGCTGACAAGGAGCCACAGCTCCCGTATAGCTCCATACACTACGCTCCTGTTTTTTCCCAACCTTCTCCTGCTTTATAAATACCCATCTGGGCCTCACTTGTTTCCTGAAGTGATCCGAGTTGCGCAAGAAAACCATAACATACAACAACACGTTTCCCCCCCGAATGAGACCATGGGAAATGTGGTTTTAGAGCGGTCAACAGCCGGCGATAGCAGGAATGTACGTCAAAACATCTGGATACCAAACAGGGTTTTTATTGGTCGGCTCTTTATTGACCTACTAGCATGGATGTTCACACACAGCTTCTCGAGAGGCAGTGGAGCACTGACACATGGTCTAGTCGTAGGCCGTATTCCAATCGTCCTCGGTTCCTCGACCTCCAGATGTTCTGCTCTTGTTACCAATTAATTATTAAGCTGGAGGAGCAGCCTCACGCGCCCCCAGAATGAACTGTTGGCAGAGGATCAGTGTTTCTATACACACAAACATGCCCTGGAGGTTTAGATCAACAAACAAATCAAGGAAGGAGGTAGCGATCAGACCAGTGAGCGAGCAATAGGACGAAAGACCTATGAACAAGATTTGGAATTGAGTCATCGCCTTAGAAAAACCCTGCAATAAAACAACTAGGACCTTTTGACCTTTGACCATGGCCCAATCCCAAAGTGACCACTGAGGACTCACAGACTCAATTGATCTCAGGTGCTAAGTGAGTGAGTGCATGAGGCCAAATGGGCTCAGATAGGTATATATGGGATTGGGACAGCACTTCACGAGAGCCCATGTTACCGTGGCAACGTTTAATGACAAAGACGTTGCTGACACTTGCCGGTTTGGGAATTCTCCTTTTTTAGTTTTTTTTTGTAAATGCAATGAAAACAATCGGCTACAGCAATTTATTGATATTACCAAAAATATAATTTTTCACTTTTGAATACTTCAGTATAAAGGATGTATTGAATAATTGAGTTGATGATTGGCCTACACATACTGATCATAAGTCAGAACGGGCTACATTTGGCTGAATTATAAAAATGTACAAGTAGTAATGAAGAGCCGTTTTGGAGCCAAAATAGCCGGTTCTTGCTGATGAGCTGATCCAAATCCAAATCCGGCTCACAAAAAAAGGCCAAAATTAGGCCAAAATTCCCATCTGGTCGCGCATTGACAGTCGCGTCGGTTTTGTTTACCTTCCTAATTTCCGGATTTCCCTATTGTCTCCGCGGTAACCTTCATAACGCTTTGAACTGTGGGTAATTCCCTTAGGGGAAGTCTGCACTGAGGCGGACTCACGGAAAGGGCTCGGTATGTGTGGACTCCAACCCTCACCCCCCTTGGAATTCGACATTGGGACAGCCCTAAAGCCTTAATAATTTCACGAGAATGCGCAGCCAAGCCTGTGAGTCCAGACAGTGAGATGGGGCCACTATGACCTTTAGACCCGTGACCTTTAACCTCCCAGGTACCAACCGGACTGGGTGCTGGAGAAGAAGCCGTGTAACGGGGAGCGGGCGTTCCTCTCCTCGGAGGAGGGCGAGTCGGACCTGACGGAGTCGGAGGCCCACCTCAACATGATGAAGGGAGGGGGCTCCACCCTGCAGGCCCTCCTGCAGCCCCCCTCCACACCGACTGAGCACTCCTCCTCCGTGGTCAACATAGCCGTCGGGTTCCTGGGTAGGTGAAGCGTACCCCGACCCCCCCCCCCCCCCCCCAACTCCGCGGTTTCTATCGAGCAAATCAAATGTAAAAAAAAATTTGAAAACTGATTTTCTGTTTATGAGCTTGTCAACAAGAGACTAATTACTACTAACTATTTCAGCCATCTGCTGTTTGCCCTCATTGGCTCAAATGCCCCTCTGGCGTTTTAACTGCTCAAGATGCTGCTACTTTTATAAATATCGTAATAAATAGTTTTGATTGAAAAAAATCTGCAGTAATCATCCCAGACAGCAATTCAGTGCCCTGAAAATGACTCTCGCTTTTTGACACAGCTTGTTATGGGGAATTACGCTCGCACATCCACGTCCAATGTGATTAAGGAGCAGGGTGTGTGTGTGTGTGTGTGTGTGTGTGTGTGTGTGTGTGTGTGTGTGTGTGTGTGTGTGTGTGTGTGTGTGTGTGTGTGTGTGTGTGTGTGTGTGTGTGTGTGTGTGTGTGTGTGTGTGTGTGTGTGTGGTGTGTGGGGGGGGTTAGGCTTCTTGCAACTACTCGTGTAAGCTGTTGACGTTGGGATATCGAACACAGAACCTTTTAGCTGGGATTTGAACACCCAACCCACAACAATATCCTGGCACCGGGTAACATCTGTGTTTTTTGTGTGTGCGGCCCCTATGCAGTGATCATTGTTTGTAATGTCAGCTATCTGACCACATACCATGGGTACTCCATCCTGGGCCTGGAGATCTGGATCCTGGCCACCCTGTGCGTCTGTCTCATCCTCTTCGGCGGCTGTGTCTTCCTCATCTGCAGACAACCGCAGACCAACAAGAAGGTTTCCTTCATGGTGGGTCCACTACAGGCTCTGTGATTGGCTGATCGAACCAGGGTTCCTTTGTAATGGCATTGATGACTGTATGACTGGGGAAGGATTTCCGGTTGTTTTGCTTTGTTGGGTTTATTTTCGCTGTGGTCAACATGACGCATGCATACTGAGTACATTCTATGTAATATACTGCATAACATAAGATACTGAGTACACACTATGTAATATACTGCATAACATAAGATACTGAGTACATACTATGTAATATACTGCATAACATCCGATACTGAGTACATACTATGTAATATACTGCATAACATAAGATACTGAGTACATACTATGTAATATACTGCATAACATAAGATACTGAGTACATACTATGTAATATAATGCATAACATCAGATACTGAGTACATACTATGTAATATACTGCATAACATCCGATACTGAGTACATACTATGTAATATACTGCATAACATCAGATACTGAGTACATTCTATGTCATATGCTGCATAACATAAGACAGGGGTGATAGTAGAAAAAAGCCTGAACTTTTTTCCCTGGGAGGTTAGCGGGCCCCTTACCCAAGATATATGGCCTGATCAACATCATTGTCAAGAGGGATCCAGGGGTATGCTCCCCTTGGAGAACATTTTGATAAATAGACCCTTAAATGATAGATTCTGGTGAATCTATCATTTAGACATGGGTATGTTAGAACATTTTGATAAATAGACCCTTAAATGATGGATTCTATATTACAGTAGCATCTCTGTGTAGTGCACCAGCGCCCTTGGGATCCTGTTCAGTAAACCATCCCTGCTTTTAACCGGTCACTTACCGACATAGTTATTGTTTGTATAGCATGCTGAGACTACAGATACTACAGCCATAGCAAGAAAGGTCATTAGGTGGCAATTATAATACTCCAACGTAAACTAGGAATTGATTAGTAGCCTAACCATTGACTAAAGGGCATGAACAAGGAGACATTCATTTTACTGCAAAATATGCTCCATTTATTTTTAAATACTTTTTGAAACAGTTACAGTGCCACAAAACCATAGATAATACTACAACCCTAAAGTTGATTATTGAAAACTATTTAATAGAAAACTAAAAAATATAGCTTACTTCAGAAAAATGGCCATTCAGTTCCATTAACAATGACAATCATTTGAAGCACCAGTTGCAGCATCAGTGCTGAGGCAGTTGCAACATTGACCTTTTTCCTGGAAAGGTGCTATAGGTTTTCACACTGCCTGCATTCTCCTTAAGACAGACGGATGCGTAAGGGCGGGTTTATCCTCCGCTAATTTCTTACACAAAGTGACGAGTGGATGAGCGATTGGAAACGACGGATCGAACTCGGCAACAGAAGGAGCATAAGCAAATTTTTAAATCAGCCGCTGTTGTCCCCCGGCAAACGTGAGGTGTGTTAAATTGCTCTGACAGCTGCTTGATGAAGAGGGTCTGATTCGTGCCGTGGCAGCCCCTTTTTCCCCGCTAGTTACATATAATGTTCTCCTTGCGCACAAAGTGCAGAAGCATACTCCTGGTTGCCGGAGTTTTTGACACCAGCTTCCAAAGGGCTTTTGTGTCGTAGGTCACGCGAACGAGGAATCGCGAAATGCACGAGATTGACCCCCCCCTCGGGCATCCATAAGATACTGAGTACATACTATGTTTACAATAAGATGTTACTGAGTAACATCCTGTGATTTTACCCAGGTGCCCTTGCTGCCGTTCCTGCCCATCCTGAGTATATTTGTCAACATTTACCTCATGGTTCAGCTGAGTGGAGACACCTGGATCCGATTCTCAGCCTGGATGGCTGTAGGTGAGTATCTCCCCTCACTTTACTGTAGGCATCTTTGAGCAAGAGGCCCCCTAAACCCCTACAGGCTCATAAATGTATAGTCACTGGGGATAAAAGCCTAATGAATCCCTCCTCCCTCCACGTTGTCCTTGGTCTCCCAGGCTTCGTCATCTATTTTGGGTACGGCATGTGGCACAGCGAGGAGCGCAAGCGGCTGCAGGCCCGTCCCAAGAGCAGCGGCGCAGGCACCTCCTCTCGCCGGCGCCACCACCACCACACAGAGCAAGGTCCCGACAGCCAATCAGGAGAAGCAGAACCACGGCGGGAAGAAGGCGGGCAAGGGGGACTCGGAGCGAGGCATCGCTCAAGAAAAGACCAGCAAGTTTTAGAAAGGAAACGACAGACAACGACAATACAGACAAAACATGCACAACAAAAAAACATTTTGTGAGAAGTCCAGCATTAGGGGGGGGACCGATGCATCCACGCAGCTACGCCTTGACATGAGCCCTCGTCTGCTGCAAGTCTACCCGGCTCTCTCACACACTCTCTCTCTCTCTTCTAAAAGGTATCATGTAAATGTTCTTGTTTTATCGGTGGAGGGGGTGTGGCAGGGGGGAGGGGTATGCCATGGTCGGGCATGTCCGGACAGCAGGGTAAACGTGGTTGGGGGAGAGTGACGGACAGCCGGAGGCAAGGCGGGCGTGCCGGGTGGGGGAGAGGACAGGTAACACACTGGAGAGAACGACGCCCATTTTGAATTTAGCATTGAAGCAGTTTTTTTTGGAGGTCGACAGGCTTTTACCGTGCATCTCGATGGAGGGTTTGTTTCTGTCTGTAGACTTTCTTGTTTTGTACTGTACAGATAAATTACAGCCAGGGTGATCTGTTTATTTTTGTCTTTTTATCTTTTTTTTAGTTTCTAGATACGCAAATAAGTGAATTGATAAAATTGTGTGTTAAGCTGTGCTATTATTACACTTCATGCTCTCTGATGGAAATTGTAGGTATTAGGTACAAGTGTCATTTAACCCGTGCCAAATTGTGAGACTGTTCTATTGTTCTATTGCATTTTGCTCCCATATTTGACCTGTAAAAAACAAATTGAGTGAACGAATGTAGTAAAATGACCTGCTGTAGTAAAATGACCGGTTACTGCTAACCTTTGACCTTAAAGGGTAAGCAGGTCATCCGTACACATGGGACAGTTATTTGTTACTAGTCGTTGGTACGGTACGTTATGTTGAGTCATCTTTTTAAATTGTTTCGAATTTTTCTTTTGTTTTTTGATTATTATATGATGTTACATTCCTATACTAAACAAAGATGTTCTCTGTTTTTAATCTCTGTCAGAGTATTACAGACTTGTGTATTTTTCCGTCTATTTCTATCTGTTATTTGTATTAGCTATGTCTCTGTACAGTTATTGGCTGTCTGGCGTTCATTGTTCATTGAAGAAAGACCAATCAGATGTAGTCCGCATATTCACATTAGGACCTGTTGTTTTGAGGATCTTGTTGTATTGTTGACCCTCAAACTGTTGGGAAATTAAAAATTCCTGTTCTTTTGACTTTACCATTAATTTCTCTGAACATGTTGAGAATAGAGAGTGGCCTTGTAGGCATACACTGTGGTCTTGAGGATATATATATAATTAAACTTTAGTTAGCATAATGTTGGAATATTTATCTGGTTAACCATTATTCAAATAAGTAAGATTTCCCTATTTGGTACATCTTTGCATTGTTAGAAAGACCACATTGAGGAAATAATATTTTGAACCATTATCCGTTTTGAGTTTTTGTTTAATGTGGAGTTAAGTCAATTCAAGATTTTTTCAGAACATGTACATTTCCACGACGGAATTATGTGTTATCATTTGTTACTAACAATGAAATAAAACAAATGTTTGTTGATTTAATAAATCGTTACAATTTTCTTGGTAATGATTGAATTTGAGATATAACGAGATGTCTGCTGCCGCTGTAGTCGGCGCAAAGACAAACTGAACTTTCACCGACGCTGTATTTATCCAGCAGAGGGCGCCAGAGTACATGCGTGAGTATATTTGCCTCCGTTTTGACATCTGGAAAGAGAGAGTTACTAGAGGGTGGGGGAGTCCAAAGTATTCCTCTCCACTTTCCTCTCGGTCTAAGAGGAGAATGGATCTGGGAGTCTAACCGAGTTCTGTTTAAAACACCAGACGGTCCTATCGCCATTACCCCCACCCTCCAACTGCCCGTGACGTTTCTCCCAGGTATCCGAGGCCTCTCCACCTCTGCCCCACCCTAGAGGCACTCAGACCTCCTGTCGCAGCCCCCGTGCACAGCATGAAGCTGGGCTTCGTTCTCTGCCTGGCTCTGGCCTGGGTGGAGCTCCAAGACGGTATGTACTGATCAGTTTTCCATATCCTCAGTTTCTCCTTGTGGATGCCTTTCTTTTGGTTTATTCATTAAAGAAAAGTGCAGTTTTCTCCTTTTGATTTCAACGGTGACGTCCATAGATCTCCACTATTCTGGAGGAAGAAAAAGAGAAAAATCCTACAACTTTATTTTCCACACAAGGTGGAAAATTGCCTTTGACTTCATGATGTGACATGTGAATAGTAGCACTAGTGGCTGAAAGATAAACTGAGAAGGATGAAGTCACAGCCGTAATGCATTGTCATATTACATGAGAAAATAAAACACATAATCCTTACTTTAAATGTGGATCTGATCAGCTTTTTTCCTTTGGTTTTTGAGAGTACTTGGACAACGTAGTGTTTTTGATGTTTTTTATGTCATTCTTCTGCCAATGAAGTAAAATCAGTTGCATCTGCTTTGTGCATCAGCTCTTTCTAATTAACCTTCCCAATTCACATGGGATGTTTACATCCCATGCGGTTTCCTGCTGGTATGCATTTGCTTCTAAAAATTAACACGTGCCAGAAATAACGAGCCTAACATAAGTTGGTAAATAAACAGCAGCGTTTAGTGATTAGTTTAGTTAATCTTCTTGCTGCCAGCGGAGGAACACTATTGCTCCCCTTAGCTACCGGAGCTGGAGCAAGCTAACCCGGATGATGCATCTTTAATAGATAGGGGTATTGTGACACCCTCTAAGCAACCAAGGAAACGTGTTACTTTTGATGCTCTAGATGTACCTGGTCCAAAATGTCCATGATGTCAGCAGTCTTTTGGTGTGTTGATCCACCTTTGGCACGGATGACTCTGATTAGCTGACTAGATGTCTAACTGGGCAAAGAAATGATCCTCAAGAGGAACAGCCCTGAGCCTCAGGAACTCTGCATTGATCTAAAACAAATGACAGTGAATAAATTAAAAGGAAATGCAAATTACCTCACATACAATCACAGTTGTATCAATCTCAGCTTTAACAACGTAAACACTAAAGCCTGCATACACAACAGGCAAAATGTCAATGCAACGGAAAGTAACTGAATATGTAAATTCTGTCAATAAACAGTGTTCAATTCAAGAGTCATTTCAGTTCCATTGTTAGCATACCTCTTTCTGATGAAACAGAGTAGTTCACCTGTAAAGTCTTGACGTTGGGTTCTTGGTTTACCACCTCTTGTCGTCTGTAGGCAAACGTGCAAGCCATTTTGTCTGTTATTACCCTTTCATAATTCCTTCTTCTGAACATCTGTCAGAAGTTCTATTCTCTCTTTTTCGGGAGCGTGTCTATGTTCCCCAGGTTCTATGTTCCCCGGGGAACAAAAAGGGTCCTATGTTCTCCGATACGTATGTGACCGGGGAACATAGGACCCGTCGAATTGAACATTACCCCTGCTAGCTCGCTGCACACAATAGGCCACGCTTTATATACAACTTTTGCCATAGTCTGTGGGAAAACAGGCAAGAACATCTTTCTTCCTCAGCAAATGCTGTAAGCAAATCTTTTGAAGTCCTTTGCAATTTTTCGACGGAAAGAGCCAAACATGCTAGCTTTACAGCGCCGTCAAAGTCCTCTTCAAAACTCGCCATACTGCCTGAGGGGGAGCACAATACGGGAAAGCCAGCAAGCAACAGGAAGGGGAGGAGTATCGGTGGAATCCCTCACTAGCGCTATAGACGCTGTCCATTTCCGCTCAGCCAGACTACCAGATGAATAATCGCAAAAATAAAATCGTAATATCGTATCGCAATACATATCGTATCAAAAATCTTTGTTAAAACTATCGCAAGGTCCCTTCTGATTCCACTCTATTCATAAGTATTTTCATCTACTTCTGCAGTATCCTGCCAGCAAGCCAAGCGCAGGAAAGATGCGGCAGGGAACCAAATCCGACCAGGTGGAAAGAGAGCGAAGGGGCGGATCTCCAAACAAAAGGAAAAGGGGACAGGGGGGCGGGGCCAGTCCTTACTGACCCAGGTGCTGGATAAAGGACGCTTCCTGCGACTGGGCGGGACCACAACACTGAACCCTGGAAAGAACATCGAACTGCGATGTAAAGGCGCCAGCATCGGCTGGTCGTATCCCTCCTACCTGAACACATACAACGACTCCCGCCTCAGGTGATCAAAGGGCAACCACACTCAAGATTACATCTGGGAGTTTGATGCCATCTAGGGGTTGAAAACATGGGGTGCCACCACATTTAGACAATTTCGTCTCTCACATATTTATATGTAAACCATTTACATTTAATTGTTTGAACGTTTTTTTGTATACTATATACAATACATTATATACAGTTTTATATAATTGTCATCTTAAAGTGAAATCCATTCCGGCATAATATTTTCTACCGAACTGACCTTTGTAGGCCTACTCTGTATTGCAAGCGCCATACCAACATTCAAACCACATATAAACATTAAATTTACACACTGCTGGTAATCCTTAAATAGTTGAAAACATAACCATTTACCTGACTCACATTAGTATTCCACTGTTAGTCTCCAAATATCGCCCCATGCTCTAATCTGTTGATTGTGATTTACTTGTTTTAAATTATGCCAACCGGTGTGTGTGATTAGCCATTGCAAGCAGTTTTAAAAGCGTTTAGTGACAGCGTTTTAGTGACATCACAAGTCACACTCACACCTGTTGGCTTAACATCACCCCTTTAAAAAGTCCACTGTTTGAAATGGTTCCCTATTCACTCACTCACTATTCCCTATATAGTGTTTATGATATAGTGCATTATATAGGGAACGAACAAAGGGGAATTTGGACACTATGCTGAACATTTCTAGCCAACGTCACTCTCCAAGATGTCCCTTGTATCTTCTCGGAGTAGCGAATACAGGTTTAGAGTACGAAATAAGCTTGAATAAAAGCAATATTAGCCGGTGACTAAGCATCCGCTTAAGCTTACGTCTTGTTTTGTTTGCCTCGCTGTATCGGAGATTGCCATTACCAGCGTTTGCTGCCCTTTGTGGCAACTTTCGTTTCAGTTAATTAAAGGCTCCCTGATGAGTGTTTTTGGCTCATTAAAGCGTATACTCCCTTGTTTGGAATTTAAGAGCAGAAGCTCCCCATTACGGTTAAGGCTAGTGGTTGAATAAGAAAAATAAATTAATTTTGAAAGAGAAAAAACCAAAACACTGTTCTAGTTAGAGTTTCTTATGTTGAGCAGTTTGCTGCCCTTTTGTTGAATTATTACTGTTGGGTGCTTTCGCTCAGTATTAACTACTTCACTCTGTAAAAATACTATTTTGGATAGCTTAATTCCCCCAACATGTTAGGCTCACATGGTTGCCGCACTTGCATGGCTCCACTGCTAGCCCTAGATGGACATGATGAATGCCCCGCATGTGTTGTCCACCTGAGGGAGGGGCTTTCCGACGATCAGTGTATGAATTGCAGTTTCATGCCACATGGGCTGAAAGTGGCAACACTAGCCGAGGTGGAAGGACCTCAGGTTGAAGGTGAGCTTCCCCCGCCTCAAAGAGAACCAGTGGTACGAGTACGCTCCCCACCCAGGGCTGCCCTGCCCAGGAAGAAGGCTAGAAAGGCTGGCGGTTATGCTGCCAAAGTGGGCAAGCTAGTGTCAGAGTTCGCTGAGATTCAGAGTTTGCTGTTTAACCTTCAGCCAAGTTGGTGTCAACCCAGGGGTAAATGACTCTGAGGCTGAGGCTCCAACTACACCAGAATGTGACAGAGATGCCCTGTCTATAAAGGCTTCCTGTAGCCAGTTCTATGAAGATGGTCCGGGACAGGGCGAGGTACAGGCTTCTACACAGGATTCTGAAGACGGCTCCCAGCATGTAGGGAGTGGGTCTAGGGCAGGCTCAGAAGCTTCCCCGGCCACGGTTAAGCCAGTGGTCCGAATGGCACTGGCGCACTTAGGGTTGGATGAGGCTCGAGCAGCAATTGCTCCAGCTGGTGCATTCTTTAGGTGTGTCCTGCCGCACAAGATACTTTTTCTGTTCCTCTCTCCCGGCCATATATTGAGGAGCTTTACAGATGCTGGCCAGATCTCTATCTCATCACACCAGTGAGAGCAGGGCCTTGGCTTCAATGCAGAATTCCAGCAAGCATGGACTTGACCGAATGTCAGCCGCAGAGCTGACCATTGCCTCCCTCATTGTGGCACCAGAGGAGGTTTTGAGGCTGAATGTTCGCTGTCCCAGGCCACAGTGTCGCATCACTGATGACCTATTAACAAAGTGCTATGACACAGCGGCACATATGGGCCGTATCGTGTGTCAGTCCTTGAAATCATCCAGTGCAGATACTTCAGTGCAGTCTAAGTGAGTGAGTCTAAGTGACACGTCTTTGCAGGCGTTTGCCTTAATGACCAGAGAGCTTGGTAGGCTGATGTCGTCGCTTACCCTGGCTCGCCGCCAGGTATGGCTGGCCCAGTCCCCATTATCAGAGCCATGCGGGAGAACCCTCCACACTCTCTCCGTAGTTGCGGGAGAGCTGTTTGGCCCAGCAGCACAACAGGCCTTGGATCGTGGCATCCAGGCTAACCAGACATGGCAACAGTTTGCTAGGCTTCAGGGAGCCACATCCCTACCGAGACAGCAGCCTCCACAAGGTTATGGCGCCAATTGTCCTCTGCTGCCAGCGCGTCCTAGTGGTTATCCCAGGACCTCACCAGCTCTTGAGCGACCCTATCAACCCTGTCGGGCTCCAACAAGGCCTGCACACAAGGCACAGAGGGGTCGGGGGTCGGGGTTTCCCCCCACCAGGCCCCCAAGAGGACGTGGGGGCAGTTACTGACGGCTCAGGGCCGGGTGTCGGGTGCTTCGCCCAGCAGTACCTCTTCTGCTGGAGAAGTTGCACTACAGACTTTGGATGGGGGCCACGCTTTCCCTGGGGTACAATCTCATATTCCGACACCGGCCCCCAGTTTTCAGGGGGAACATACTGACTACAGTCAGCAATCTCACAAGGCGACAGGCCCTCAGCCAGGAGGTATCCACCCTCCTGGAGAAGAAGGCCATCAAGATTGTAGATCCTCAGGCACAGCAGGGTGGGTTTCACTCAGTGTTTTTTTGAGGTCCAAAAAAAGAGGGTGGGTTTCGCCCTATACTGGACTACGAGGGTTGAACAGTTTTCTGAAAGTATTGCCTTTCCACATGCTAAAGACAGTGGAAGTGCTCCAGGCCGTCGCACGACAAAACTGATTCACATCAATAGATTTAAAGGATATTTTCATATGCATATTTTCACTGATCCACTGTTCAAACCATCATAGACCCAAGAGCTCCCTCTACCAGGGCACTTAATGCAAACAGGTGGAAGATATTTGCCATTTGGTGTGAGGCTCAGAGAAAGGTACCGGAGTGTTCCTCAGTGCCAATGATACTGCGGTTTTTGCAGTCCTTACTGGAAAGGAAGCTATCTGCTTCCCCTTTAAGGGTCTATGTGAAGGTTCCATCATGGGACCTGCCTCTGGTACTTTGAGCCCTCCGTCTCCCCCTGTTTGAGCCCCTGGATCAGGCGCCACTGAAATGGCTGTCGGCAAAAGTTGCCTTTCTTCTAGTGATCGCGTCAGCCAAGTGTATATGTGCATATGCTGGAACTCAAATGGCAAAGAGGTAGCCTACCTTCAGCCTAGAGACTGCCTTTGGTCCACTATAATCAGGTCATAGAGCTAGCAGCTTATGGCCCCTCACATCCATTGGATGAGGAAGCTAGTTAAGCAGAACTACACTGCCCGGTGAGAGCCTTGAGATGTTACATACAGGAAACTGCTGGTTTTCGCCAGCTCTAATGGCCTGTTTTTCTGCTACGGGGGCCCGAGGAAGGGGCAAGTGCTGTCCAGACCGAGGCTTTCCAAGTGGGTGGTAGAGGTAATTGAGGAGGCATACAAGTCAAGGGAGTGCACCAGGAGTGTCTCCACCTCCTGGGCAGCACTACGAGGAGTGCCTCTAAGTGAGATTTGTGCAGCGGCCTCCTGGGTTTCAGCTTCCGATTTCACAGGGTCAATGTAGCTGCTCACCACGCAGTGGCTGCAGCTGTTTTTCAGGAACCCTCAGGCCCTTCCTAATAGGTGGGTACAGGATTCCTCATGACTATGTTGGTAATAGTCATCCAGTGTACTGCCTCTGTTGGACAGTAAGAATGAAATAGAACGAGAGTTACATTATGTAACTACGGTTCTATGTATTCTGGATGACCGCCAGAGTTCTCTCCAAACCTTGCAAGAAGATTATGAAGGGACATCTTGGAGAGTGACGTGGCCTTATATAGACGGGCGGCCCGATGTCATCCACTTGTGACTTGGTCGATATTAAATACTCGACCTGCGCATGCGCGGTGGATAACATCCAGCGTTAAGTACTGCCTCTGGTGGTCATTCAGAATTCATAGAACCGTAGTTACATAATAACTCTCGTTTGTTTTTCTTCTTCCAGTGTCGAGCAGAGTGACAAGTACAGCCAGCTGATTCTAACATCGCCCTCTGCTGCTGACACGGGGGACTACAGCTGCTGGGTCATACTCTGTGACGGATCGGATTGCCACAAAGACCCAGACCAAAGCTCTTCTTCGTACATCTATTTCACCGGTAAACTGTTTGAGTTATTGAAGTACCTCCGCAGTCCTCACCCACATACTTAACCCTACAATAAAGATAAATTATTGCATTTATATAGCGCTTTTCTAGGTACCCAAAGCACTTTACACAGTGAGAGAGTGTGTGTGTCCGTGTGTGTCCGTGTGTGTCTGTGTGTGTGTGTGTGTGGTCTATCTCATCCACTACTCCAGTCGCCCTCATATGATCCATCAACAAGACTGCGCTCTCACTCCCCCTGTTATCTCCCCCTGCCCTACCAGACAAGGACAACCTCTTCGTCCCTTCGGCCCTCCACTTTGAGATTGTCTATCTGCGCCCGGACAAGCCCGCCGTGGTGCCCTGCCGCGTCACCTCTCCCCTGGCCAAGGTGTCCCTGCACATGGAGGTCCCACCGGTGGAGATCTCCGCCAACGGCACCCTGGTAAAGTACGACCCCACCAGGGGCTTTGTCCTGCAGAGCCCCGGCCCGGAGCACCAGGGGGTCTTCTACTGCAAGGCTGTGACTAAGGGCACTCCGCAGATCTCCACCAAGTTCCAGCTGCTCTACGTGGAGGGTAAAGCCGTGCTTTGTGCTTCTTCAGGGTACACAGAGCACTGAGATCGGGTGCTAAAATGAGGTGGTCCCAAGATCGAGTTAGGATCAGACCTGAATTTACTCTGTTTCATACTATAGTCGTGTGTAACAGGTTACTAAGGAAACCCCTCACCTGCATGGAAGTATAATGTTTTTAAACATTCTCCCAGTTCCTAGCGGACCTCCGTTTGTGAACGTTGAGGCCTCTCATGAGTTTGTGAGAGGAGGTGCGACCATCAACATCACCTGCACCGTGATGGGGGAGCCAGACATGGACGTGAGCTTCAGCTGGTCCTACCCCGGTCAGGTAAACATCCACAATCAAACATCGAAATGTATCATGATTGGGGGGGGGGGGGCCCTGGTGGCGCACCAGGTAGAGCGCGTACCATTTAGGCCCTCTATCTCCAATGCCTTCCAAACTATCTCACTCTATAATAAAGCACATCAAAAATAACAAAAAAAAGATATGAATCATGATGGGGAGCCCAACAGACCAACCGGTAGGGTTATCATTTCAATCCCCTGAGGGGGATTCCTGGAGAGTACCTCTAATGGTAAACAATAGATGTTCCCCAATGTGGACGGTGCGGTGTCGTATGACTGTCGGTGCAGAAGAACCTAGTCATGATCTCCATTGACCGTCCTCTGCAGGGCCAGCGCCCGGTGGACGTCCAGGCCTCGAAGAGGCTGGTGAACAGGGGGGTTGGACGCACCACCCTCATCTCCCAGAGCGTCATCACTGTGGCGGACATGGAGACCATCGACTTTGGGAAATACACGTGCAAGGCCAAGAATCTCAATGGCGAGACATTGGTGGCAACCAACATAGTCTCTGGGTAGCCTTGAATTAATCTAGTCTGTATGCTGGTCTGGTGGTATGCTGCAAGTATAGTAGGTTCCATTAAAAACACTAAATACCAGACAAAATTGTATAAGAAGTTGTATACCATAGGTAGTTAAATAAGAACCTGAAAATATTTGATTCTCAACACAGTAAAAATGCTTCCTTCAACGCTGCAATCGGTGTGTTTTATTTGCACAGTGAAGGAAATGTCACAATATTTACATGAGTGTGATTTAAAATATTGTATAAGAAATAATAACAGAGCTGGTCAAACATAAGGCTCCAGGGAACCTTGGGTTTAGGTTAGAACTGGGCCAATAAAGGAGGGCCAGAACATCAAGAGGTTTGCTTTGGGGAGGAGACAGAGTAGTGTGTTTAAAGCTTGGCAGTTTGGCAGACACCGGCTTTAATGGAGTCCGTATGTGGAATGTGAACTGTGAGCCCAGTTCTTATTTTGGTTTATGGGGACACCTGCTGTATTTTCCACCTCTTCACGGTTAACTGAATCCCTTTCACTTTATCACAGTTGTAGTCATTAAATGTTGATATATCTACAACACTAATCAACTTTAATCCATTTTATCCACGACACATCAAATGCTGAAACGTGCAGCTTCTTGAGACAAAAAGCCAAAGCAAAGGCCAAGCCAAATGTAAGGTACATGACTTTATTTGCATATTTTAGTGTCAACACACTTTCAACTCCACACTTTAAACACAATTTCTCCTTGTAAACTCTTTGTGAAGACACTTTTCAAAAGCTGCAGCAGAAAGGGTACAGCAGGGCGATCTGTGACAAACACATGCACAAACACAAACTTGGATTGGTCCCTTTACCCAACAACTAATAAAATAACCATCAAGATGAATTAGGCCACTTGTTTCCGTTCACACACACACACCTCTGAACTCGAGACCCTCCTGATGAGACCAAGTGAACCGTTCAGATGAATTGGGTGACAGTTCAGGAGGAGACCTGCACAGTATACTGTGGGCTCTCTGGAAGTGGACGTGGTTATTATGATGAAGGGAATCAAACAATTTGAATGACATATAAAGACTACACAGATGTATGGATGTTTACCAATATGTCCAGGTCCGGATAAGCAACACTAATATTTGGATTCACAGCCATGCAGATTTCCCTGCCTTTGGTTTACAGAGGGAGCAAAAGTGAAAACTTTTTTCACCGGCCATCTGTCTGCGTCTGCATATTTGTGTGAACATGTTACAGAGAAGAGGAAGCGACTGTTACAAAACAAACAGAGTAGCAAAAATAGTGTAGCGTGACATTTAAGTCCTGAGATTTCCTCTTACTGACTCATAACAACGAGGGGTCAAGAAAGGCACGGAACGACGTGGGCCTTGCTCAGTCAAGTGCTCCTGTGCAATAGCGTTCATTTTTGTACAACGTCTTTCCAAAAACGGGCAAAAATCCATCTGTACAGGGAAACGTCCGAGCGCTCCATCGCATCGCGGAGAACCCAACTCGTATGGCTCATGGTTCCAGAGGAACCCTACAGGCAGCTCAGAGCCCGTCTGGCACCTGGAACCCCTGGGGGAGAGATAGTGGGGGAGAGGTGGAGGGGGGGGGGTGAGGGTTTGGAGGTGGCTGGAGGGAGTACCGACCCGGCATGGCTATCTGGGCGAGAGGGGCGGGCTGGAGAAGAGGGCGGAGCTGCGAGGGGACTGGAAGCTGTTGGCGTGGGAGGGGGAGGTGGGGGACAGCCTGCGGGGGCTCCCCAGCTCCCCGTTGTGGAGCTTCCACAGCAGCTCCTCGTTCTCCATGGACAGACGCTTGTTCACCTTGGACTCCTTCTTCAGGGACTGGTGCAGCACGGCCTGCTCTGTGGACAGCTGTCTGCAGGGGGGTGGGGGGAGAGAAACACAGACATGGGGCAGGGCTGTGATGTAGGCTGAGAGCAGAGTGGTGAAGGGGTTTGTAGATTTGACCTCTTATCCCCAATGTCCACAGTGCTGCTGTGGGGATCCCTGAGTACGATGCCCATAGCGACTCCTTCATGACCTGCATCTGTATTCCCTCTTGTCAAGGCACGCTGGATAAAAGCGCCGGCTAAATAATCCACTAGGAGTGAATAGTAACTGATAGCTCCAAAGTATCCATCATACGTTTGTGCCAAATTGGTATGAAACCATAGAATCCTATTTTGAAACTCTGTAGGTTTTCACAGCATCTTTAGTGTGCCCCTGCTTCATAGGTATAGGCACACCAAAAGCTCACCAGCATTGCCAAGCAAGCGTTAATAAATCCCAAAGTCTGAACAATGACTCGTTTGCGTTACCTCGACAGAGCAGCATGCCTGTCCATCCGGGCTTTGAGGTCTTCATTCTCCTGCTGGACCTTAATAAGGCTTTCGTCCAGCTTCACACTCTTTTCCACCTGGGAAAACACACAGCATTCGCTGACTACACATATAAACCACTGCATAAACACTCACTATAATCCCTGACTGTACTCGTGTTACATGGGCCGTCAGAAGAGAGCCTAAGTTTAAGGTCGACCTTTTCCATACCCACCATTTCATACCATGTGCAATTCTTTTATTATTTTGTATACATTTTATGTAAATATGCAGAGTCGTTCTATATATTTCATTGTATTGTTGATACTCCTTCATGAGCAGACTAAATGTGACAGTAACCACGTCACCCTGGATGAATGCGGTACTGGGAAGCTCTTGTGTCTCACCACTGTGTCCATCTGCTGGAGTTTCTTTTCCTGCTGGTGGAGCTGTTTGTTCTTGATATCCAGGACCACCTTAAGGCTCTCCAGCTCCTGCTCCAGATACAGCGTGTGGGAGTCCTTCTGTAGGGACAGAGCTTTCCGTCACGATAAAACCCACCTACTGTTTTCCCCTGGCCCTTTAAAATGTCCCAGAGCAATCAATCTGCAGCCCGTACAACAGGGGGCGCCACACTACTCCCAACCACTGGATGGGTTCAGTCGATGGAGGCGATGGAGCTCAGCCTGTTGATAGACTCAACACTCAATAATCACAAACAACGTCAGAGGTAAAACAAATTCATAAATACCTCAAATCTGTCCAATTAAACGGTTCTGTTTCTAATTATTAAGGGCCAACCCTGCTAACTGCAGTCTATTTCCATCTGATGTGGAGTGACAGGGTAATTTGAGGTAGTTAATCACGCTAGTGTGCCTGGAAAGATGCAGAGCGCGCTGCACAGCCACTCTAAACTGATTACACGAGACAGCAGTGCAGGCTCACTGCAGCCACTGAAAATCAACCTCAATGTGAAGAATCTGAGCGTTACGGTACAGTGTTCAGTAAATAAGACAAATATTGTGATAAGACACATCTTTTGGGTCGAGGTTCTGCCTAAATGATAGCATAGAACCCCAGGGGATTATATCTGGGACACTACAAGGCGTATCGCCTACATGGTTGTGCAGTCTTGTCTCCCCACTAAATACTTAAAACAGATGTGTGTAAACCATTTGGAAGAAGGTTTGGTTTTCAGCTTTAGAAAATCACATATAACAGGCCTTCTTTCTGACTCAACGTTGATCAGCCATACAACAAGCTGATAATATTCTAGTGAACTGCGATCTTAATGACCAAACAATCATCCATCTGAATGCATAAAGCCACAGTTCTCAATGGCACCTGGCTTTTCCCTGCCAGCTGTTTCCTCCGCTCCTCCTCCGCTTTGAGCTTCTCTACAGAGGGTGGTGTTCTCCTCCGTCAGCTCCTGGATCTGTCCCTGTGGAGGAGGAGGGGGAGGATGGAAAATACGCCACATTTGAGTCAACACATTGGTAATCTAGAATTATACAAATAATACTTTGATGTGTTGAAAACGGCGTAACTGTTCCTTAACAGTGCAGAAAAATGTAAGGCAACTTACAGATAAAGTGGTTTCCACCTCTTCCAGGGTCTTCTGCAGAGACTGCTGCTTCTCACTCTGAAGTTTCCTGAGCTCTAGGAGGAAAAGGAGGGTATTTGAGTATAAACCATTATTTCACTGTGAGGCTTCTACGAGCACATTTGAGCGTTCAGTTCTCGTGCATATGAAGAGTAAAGCTAATAACAATTTAATGAATGTCTGGAACTTAACGGTTGAAGCAGGGTATCCTTCGCTCACCTTCTAGAGAATCTTCATGTTGTCGTTTAATGCCCTGCACGTGTTCAAAGTGGTCTGCCTTGAGCTCCAACTTATTGGCCTCATTGGCTGCGTTCAAGTCCCCAAGCTTTAAAATTAAGAAGAGCATTTTTTGGTTAAAAATTGGATAGAACCTAGAGATCAATACTAGTCAGAAGGAGGCAGTTTTCCATTTTCGCCGCATGGAATAAGGTTGCAGGAAATTCAGGCAAATATTACAGGGAGCCAAGAATTTTCTAAAATGCATCACTGAGCGTCAAGACTAGGCAGGTTCCTCAGTCACAAGGTTGTGTCAAAAGAGGGCCTCTGGGATGCATCTGGTTTCAGCCGTAGACTGCTCTCGACAGAATTTGTCAAAATACTTTGCTGCCATAGTGATTAATTGATCCTTGAGCAGACAGTTCTATCGTTTGAGATTAGCAGGGCATTGCTATCTTGACTGCAGACGACAGTCAGCATTACCGAAGAAACACTCGTCTCGTTGACCAGAGGAGTATTATTCAAAACCAAGATTTTAAAATGAATTAGCCTCATTTGCTCAAAATAGTCATGAGATTACTTTCGAAACGAAATCGAACTGTATGCTAGAAGAACGTCATTGTAAGTGCTGTACAACGGCCCACACAAACCGACATCCACACTCTTAACACGAGTAAATAAAAACACACAACTTAACGGGGGGGTTGGCCTTGACATGGAGCCAAGTAATCATCCAACAGGTCCTCAGGAGGCTTTAAGTGAAGGCTGTGTGTGTGTTATTTTGGGAGCCATCACCAGACAGTGATAAGTGATAGGAAGCAGTGTGTGGGGGGGAAGAGAGAGAGAGAGAGAGAGAGAGAGAGAGAGAGAGAGAGAGAGAGAGAGAGAGAGAGAGAGGAGAGAGAGAGAGAGAGAGAGAGAGAGAGAGAGAGAGAGAGAGAGAGAGAGAGGAGAGAGAGAGAGAGAGAGAGAGAGAGAGAGAGAGAGAGAGAGAGAGAGAGAGAGAGAGAGAGAGAGAGAGAGAGAGAGAGAGAGAGAGAGAGAGAGAGAGAGAGAGAGAGAGAGAGAGAGAGAGAGAGAGAGAGAGAGAGAGAGAGACCTGCTGCTCCATGAGGGTCCGGCACTTGTCGGCCTCTTCCTGGTAGGTGCGGTGGACCTTGTCCCACTCGGCCTGGTAGAAGGCCTGCAGCCGGGCCTCCAGCTGGGCCAGCTCCTCCTGGTGCTGCTCCTCCAGCCGCCGCAGGGCGTCCGCCAGGGAGGCCCGCACCTCCTCCTTCTCCGTCTCCAGGCGCTCGCATGAGGTGGCCGAGCACACTGGACATGTTGAGAAACACACCCGCTGTCTGCTTAATACTCTCAGGATTGTGATGAACGCCGTACAGTGGACACTTGGGTTTCTTCACCGCAGTGTCTTTACAGCTGTGTGTGCCGACTGTCTTTGCATTGGGGGGGGGGGGGGGAGGAAGAAATGGTGTGATGGACTGTGGTGTGAAGCACCCCAACCGCAAACACTGGAAAACAATCCAATAGAGGAGTCGCTCAGTGGGGCGATAAATATCCCCACTATTTGAACATCTGTCGGTGTATGTTTATGGGTTGCGAATTTATGGGGACTATTCATCATGTGGAAGAGCAGAAAAGTCAGGAAGAGATTCCAATTTCTTTCTTTTTTTTTCTTCTCTTTTCCCAACAAAAGACAAACCAACCAGACACATTCGCGTCCGCCCAATGCAACACCTCAGATGCAGCTGTGGCCAGGATTGGTCATTAACACTCCCCTTCCAGGTACCATCTAAACAAACAACACTCCTCTGTGTGGCTGCCTGTGAGCCGTGCAGGCTGCCCTCTACAGCTGTGACCAACCAGCTACTGCTTTAGGATTCCTCCCGTTATGAAACTCAATAACCGAGTGCCATATGTCCTCTTGTATACGCTTCATAAAAGCCCTCGTGTTCCACAGGGTCGGGGGCCACTGTGCCACTGGATGCAGCTGCCCCCTGGTCTGGGTCTCTCCACGCTGGCACGGGCCAGGTGATGACATCAGAGTGATGACATCAGAGACAGCTGCGCCTGCAACAACAGAGGGCACAGAACGTGCTCTGTACGGAGCAGGTGATTTCGGTGTTTAAACAGGATTCACACTTTTGAAGCGGAACCTAAGTGGAAAGGAATAGTGCGCGTTTGTATTGATGTGCGATGCTCAACTGAAGCAGTGCCGAGCTAAACTACAAGTTGATGTAGGGTTTAAATATGCTGCGTTTTATCAACAAACTCAGAGCCCCTCAATATTCTGCAAAAGACCAATGTCGGCAAACTTTCCAAATCAAACTTGTTATCATTCAATAACAATACAACATTAACTGACGACAAAAGTGTATCAGCACTCCTCTAATGAAAACGGAGCCCTACTGACTTTTAATTAGTCGTTGGTGTACAAATGCTGCGATTATACACCGATCACTTGATAACCACACATCAAAATTCCAAGTACACCAATTACGAAGAGCGCAATGTCAGCACATGCACAAAACACGAGTCTCTCTCCAAGTCCCAGACTCCAACACTAACTTAACCTCCGACCCCCTCCATGTCAAAGACATAAAGAGCCGTACTCTGTAAGGTCCTGTGAGGGAGCGGGCATGTCAAACTCTCGTATAGCTGAGAGCAGAGGGCGGCAACGGCATACGCTGCCTCCACCAAGGAAGCCAAACCATCCATCAAGGACCTGGAATGCTTTGCTTCATGGCCTAGCATTCCACAGACATGTGTAACAGGGATTTTTTCAGTAGAAGCCTTTTCCCAAGCTAAACACATCAACAATCTTTGCTCGACTTATGGAAGAAAGAAAAAAAAAAAATGCACAACTGCTGAAAAGGTTTTAATCCCCGACATACAGTCCTGTTGGGCTTGAGAGAGGACGAGAGAGAGAGAGAGCGAGAGCAAGAATGGTTAAGTATGTGGCCTAGAGAATGCATATGCACAAGTGTGCCTGTCATTTATACCGCAAGCAGGAATAACACCAGGAGGTAGTGTATCTTAACGCTGGCCCGGCTCCCAAGCAGATAATGTTGTAGCACACTATAATTAGTTGCTGCGGTGAATGTAACTTCTTCTGATGGAGCGTGCTCACACTGGCATGTCGCAGCGTCGGCTCGAAAGGCCATAATAAACAGAAAGACTAGCGGGGAGCTGCGGGAGGCGAAATGAGACCATCCTCATAAAAACGGAACAACAAAGACTCTCCTAGCAGGAGAGTGGAGGAAAGTGCAGGCGTGTTCGGAGCCTGGGTGGTAGACGCGTGTGCGTCCTGAGGCTGTGGCTTTGCTGGTGAGGGGCACGGGAGGAAGTGGGAAGAGGGGTAGTCGGAGAAGGGGGTTACTTCAGAGAAATGTACATCTGTAGACACCTAAACAGAAAGGTGTGCCTCGTATCCGAGCGTCTTTTGGGCCTCAGGTGGTCGGGGCATGCCATCTGATAACCCCCCTCCCCCTTCGTCTCTGGGGGGGGGGGGGGGGGGGGGGGTCAAAGGTCAAGTATCTCATCCCTGGGGAAGAGGCAGGCAACTGTCTAATTTGAGGGAACAGTAAACAAGCCCACCGAACACGGAGCAGGGGGATAAACCAGGGGGAGGAAGTAGACAGAAGGTAATGATAGGGCAAAGAACACTTATGGTTCCTACTGCCATCGTTCCCCTGGTTAGGGGTGTCATCTTTTCTAATTGACGATAGGCTTTCTTTGTGGAAATAAATGGCTAGTTTCCCTATTGTAATTATATGTAATACACCCAAACACTAGTGTAAAACACAACAATTCTTTTCCAAATCATCCCAATCTCTTAAACCAAAATAGAAAACAGCAATAGAAGATGAATACATCAAACAAAAAATGCATTTACTGCAGTCATAAATCGAAGTATATATGTTTGTTAGATAGATACAATAAGTACAACAGACTGAAAACACCAAGAAGAAATGACTGGCAACAGACCCACATAGTTTCAGCCCTCTGCTGCCAACTGAACACAAATCAACATCAGGGCTCTGTCTGTGTGTGTGTGCTCTCTCCGTGTGTGTGTGCTCTCTCCGTGTGTGTGTGCTCTCTCCGTGTGTGTGTGCGCTCTCTATGTGTGTGTGCGCTCTCTATGTGTGTGTGCGCTCTCTATGTGTGTGTGCTCTCTCCGTGTGTGTGTGCTCCCTCCGTGTGTGTGTGCTCCCTCCGTGTGTGTGTGCTCCCTCAATGTGTGCGTGCTCCCTCCGTGTGTGCGCGCTCTCTATGTGTGTGCACGCTCTCTATGTGTGTGTGTGTGCGTGCATGCGTGCGTCTTACCCAGTGCTCCTTGCAGGTTAACCAGCTCCTGGGACAGCTCCTGCCGCCTCCTCACTGCCTCATCTCGCTGGGGAGACACATTCTTAGTCACATACACACTTAACCAATCATTATTTTTTAACCTGTAGTCCCAAAGAATGTATCGCATAGTAAAACAAAATCCGGGCATAAAATGACCTACGCATCCACTAGTGGTATTAAGAATATCATTTATTTTGGCGTCAAATTGATGACTCACAACCCTGAACGACTTCCCAAGCTCCACAGCCTTGCGTTGGTCTTTCCTCAACAACACAAACGTGAGTCATGGTGAAATTTAGAGAAGCCAGCATTGAAACTGCGGCCCTCACAACACACGCCTGACGTATAGACGAACCAGCAAACACCGGGTGGCCCCCCAGCACCCTGCTTAAGTTCAATACTATTCCTACGGTCAACTCCAAGTCAAAACACACACATCATGCCTCAGAGCATTCAGCCTGCGGAAGCCCTGATCGAGGTAAACACCACACAGCCATAAAGTGGAGTCATCAGCCGCATGCCAGTAAAGCCACATGACTAATCAAACTTTCACAACAACACAAAATACAGGTTTCTATGTCAGAGTCACGATCTATGCCATCAGAGCGCGCATCATCACAATGGAGAAGACAAGCGAGTTACCCTCTGTGCGTTGCAGGGAGCATTAAGGCACGCTCGGCTGCCGGAACAGCCCATGGTCCAGCCTCAGTCCTGGGTCTTGGAGTACCAGAAGTTCCCCCCCCGACCCCGGCCGAGGAAACCCCACTAAAGCCAGGACACAGCAGCAGTCCAGGTGGACGCACCACCTCCACACAAGCACACACACACACACACACACACACATACACCTCCTCTGAGACGGCTCCGGCTACATCTGAGGCACGACTCAGGCAGCCGCTCTATTGGCTGTGGTGAGGGAGAGAGTGCAGGGAGCTCTTACCGTAGTGTGTGTAATAAAGGGGCAGGCTGCTGCCTGCCTCTCCGAGACCGCCTAGCAAGAGCTCAGCTGACGTCCCTTTAAGAAGAGGAGGTAGCCGTGACGACGGGCAGAGTGGAGCCCAGCGGATACGTTTTTTTAAGAGGGGAGGGGGGGGGGGGCATCTGACATTAGGGTGATGGAGCAGGACATGCAGCGAGTAGTGACCTTCCCCTGGGAACGAAATGGAGCACGTTCATCTGTACCATCCCCCCACGACCCAATCACTGCACGTTAAATCATGGCATCTCCCCCCCTTTGAGGCGTAGCAGCACATCTTGCCGCCGGAGGGTCTTTCCTTCACAAGGTTTCCATCTGAGAAAACACTTCAGATTCTGAGTCTTGGGAGCAGACTGATGATTTTATGTTTGCATAAAACTGTAGTTGTTTAATTCAATTCAACGACCCTTCACGCGGGGCCAAGACATGATGGAACCATTTTTACGGAACCAGCACCGCACACAGCCTACCTAACCCTTGAGACGTTTTCTTCCATCATACATGTAACCCTACACCACCATGTCTCCCATGTCTCAATTTACCCGCTATCTGGTTACTTTATTGGGGTTGGATTATCCACAGAGGCAACCCCCCCCCCCCCCCACCCAACGCAGTGTGTGTATAGGAATCACCAGCGACGTGCAAAGAGAGCCTGCCGCTCCCAAAGGTACCGCGGCACATGTTGACCGGCCGGGGGGTGTCCGATGACTCTTTATAGTACCCTGCGATCAATGACGCGCCATTCCCCAGTTCAACAAGCATTCCTCTAGAGATACGCCGTCTGGAAATGTGCACAAGGAAAACCCTGGTGCACATCAACACGCACACGCGATGAATACTAATGTGTATATTGTTATTGAGTGAGGCATAGCAATAAAGCCCTTCTCCTCCTCCCCACCACTAAGCAGCATTATGGTCATTGTAAATGCGGTGCGCTGACAGACGTTGTACAAACAGGTGATGAGAAGCAGCACACACACACTGGGCCCTGGCTCGGGGCTGGGCAGTGGCTCCAAACCATATCAAGTCAACAGCTGGGACATTCTCACACCCCCGTGGGCAAGCTGAACACGCCTATTCTTGGTATTGTGTGCGAGTGGCCACTGGATTCCAGTGCTCGCCATATCTGAGATGCACAACGCGATGTCTAGCAGGGCGGCTTCGCGTCCCGCTCAAGAGGGTCTGTTGTGGTTGAAGCCCTCCGGGGTTGGGAGCACACGGCTCGTTCCCCGTGTGGGCATTTGGTGACAACATGTGTCTGTTTCAAGTACGGCGGAATGCATTTGAGGAAGAGGTGGCCTGAACATGGTGTGTCAGAGAGACAGGCGCGACACGCACCCCCCACGCACAGTGTGGCGTCAACTAGGAGCCGGGAGCTGCCGAGCACTTCTCCATCACTGACCTACCGGACCATTTTTCGATCGATCCATCAATCCGAGCCAATAACTGACATCAGTCAGGACTTAAGATGACAGCCATGAGTATGTAAAGTAGCTCCCTGTCATTTCAAATAAAATGTATACAATTTCAATGAGGAAGCGGTAAATCAAACGTTGTTTTCATGAGCAGCTCTGTAGGCAATCTTCCAGTGGAGCTGCCACACGTGGCCTCTACCCTGAAGGTCTGGTGTGTGTCAGAGGCCTGATTGGCAGCTCTGTCTGATAAGGTTCAAGGGAAAGAGATATTAGAAGAACAAAAAGGGGGCTGGTTCTAGCAGGCTGGGAGGACGGTTCAGCAAGCCCCACTACCACACTATAGCATCATGTGGACAGATGGACATCAGATGGACATTTAACCCCCTTTTCAAATTCAAAATTCAAACGAAAACTCGCTGTTCAAAAGAGAAATCAGCTGGTAATGTACATCTGAAAGCATACAAGCGAGGCAAGTGGTAGGACCCAGTTGTGGATTCAATTTCCAAACAAACATTTTTGGTTCTAAAAACCTCACCAAATAAATCTTGTGTATACATTTTCAATGACACGGAAAACATGCTGGACAAATATCACATCGAGTGATTAACACTATTTCCCCCACACAGAGCTCTGCAAGGGGGAGAATCTTCAAATTGCAACACAACTTCCGGGAGCAGGGATGATTCAATCATCTCCTTGAAAATAAAACCCCTCTGAATGTAATAAGGGCCCCTTAATCGTTATTTTATGCTCCCACATGTTCCCAAAACCAATTGCTCTGGGCTGTGTAGGACACCAGTTGTGTATGAAACACCTGTAGTCCTAACATTCCCCTTAACAGAAAACAGGGTGGTCCCTCGTGGCAGGAGGATTCATTGGATGCAACCTATCTGATTAACAACAAAACTATTTGAATCTCCAGTTCAAGGTCACATCAAATATCCAAGAAAATAACTTGCTGCAAACTGCTCTAATGAAATGCAGGAGCAGGGACTTGTTGCTCAACTTTGTTTCAGGAACAGTACAATGAAATAATTGGCCACATGATGATAACCGTACATAATCAATTAGCATTGTTAATGCAGTATTCAACCAGTATTTAACCAAGGCAAATGCATTGAGTAAAACATGAAATCCGTGTATATCCGAAAGTAATGCGTGTTTCTTAAGGGACAAAATTATTGAGCAAAACATGAAATCAGGAATAGATGGCAAATTTATAATGCGTCGTTGCCCTGCTACTTTGATACAACAGCAGTCAAGGTTGATTCTGCTATGCCAACATAAGGGAGATTGGTGTTTAATCTTTAGGGGAGGGAGTTTGCAATACCAGTTTGCAATGCATTGCGGGACGATTAATCGCTTGGAGGGCAATCAGTCCCCGAGGCTTATCACATGTGACTAATCCACAGCAAACAGCCAGCTTGGAATCCATACAAACACTTTATGCTGTTTATTCTTCCATACAAATGGATTTTCATAAACTGTATGTTTGGATGAATCTTTCAACAGTCATTGCACTAGTCTGGAGGTCTGTAATGTTAATACATGTAGACTTGACTACAGGAATACAATCTCAACCTCCGGTACAGGAGCTCAAAAGGACAAACAACCACGGCCTCTTGGAGTCAACCTTGAAGACGTCTGTATCCATCTCCCTGTGAATCAGTCAAACAACCGCACTGGACACACCACGTGCTTTCCAATTCAAAACAAAAACAACACATTGATGAGCCGTACCTCAGCGAGCGTCCACTGCAGGACGACGGCGATGGCCTCAAACTTGCGGTTCCCAGCGGCCAGGAGCTCTCTTAGCCTCTGGAGAACGTGGTCCTTCCTCTTGCCCTGCGCGTCCCCCCCGACCGCCGCGGGCACCGGGACTCTGCCTCCCGCACTCGGGCCCTTGGCGGGCACCCTCTGCTGGGGCTGCTGCTGTTGGTGGTGAGAGCTGGCCTTGGCTTTGCTCTTCTCCGCTGTAAAAGAACGAGCGTTCAGGTTGGCGACAACATTCATAATCAACAGCTCAGCGTCCATGACCACCATGGTAGGAGGAGGCATAACGGAGCGGCCGCACAGGGAAACCTACAGGCGCAGTCGGGCCCTGATATACGGGCTTGGTGGCTGTTGTGCGAGTGATTCAGTCGAGATGGAAGAGCAGACTACTGGACGTCACCAGCGGCATAGACTTTGAAATATCGTCCTAGTAAAGTCGATTAGGTCCCCATCTTCTGATGTATCCTTGTCGGAGGATGGTACGCTCACTGAGGCCCGCTAATTTTAGCAAGGCCCTGCCACAGTAGCTTTGAGTTACATCAACGATATAAATACAACATTGGCCGCATAATGGCCACATCAATCCTCCTGCTGAACCACACACACACACACACACACACACACACACACACACACACACACACACACACACACACACACACACACACACACACACACACACACACACACACACACACACACACACACACACACACACACACACACACACACACACACACACACACACACACACACCAAAAGAGCAGCTTTGCAGAAAAGGGAAAATATGTAAATCTAGGAAGACTCAACTAAACCGTAAATCAATATTGGACACATTTGGCGTGGCTAAGATATTGGGATGACACTTGCGTTACATCATGTGACAGGGAGGACAAGCATAGACAGAGCAGAAATACCATGTTTAATGAGGTGAGCACAGCACCCTTCCAGATCCACTACACACTGGATTTAGATACACAGAATATGGTTGGAGTAAGAAATACTGACAGAGATACCGATGGAAATTGGATATCCATCTAACTCTCTATATAGATATGCAGGGGATATAGGGATATGCTACTCGAAAGATGATAAATAATAAATAAACAATAATTCACTTTCTTTTAAAGACAAGCTATAAAAGCAATTCCCAAAGGGAGGAGAACCCTGTGTCACCAAACTGGCAGAGAGGGCAGCTCTCTGGATGGAGGCTTGGCCAAGGCATGACAACAACAACACTTCATTCACGCAAAGAATTGGAGGGAATGGAGGAACAGGCACAAGGACCACAGTAAAAAAACAAAAAAAACAAATAAACAACAAACGTGACTAATCCTCCATGTACATGCAGGTTTGCCTCATTCTGAGTCAACCCTGGGAGAGATCCGGCTCAAGCAACGCCTCTAGGGCAATTAATTGTTTCCTGAAAACTATGCACAGTTTACTTTGGCTTGGAGATATATAGACAGAATCCGCCCTTAAGATAAACATTAGCAAGTGTTCAATTGAACAGTGGCCGAGATAACCTGAAGTAATAGTCAAGTGGAAGACAATGGAAACTTTGGTATTGTGCAATAATACTACACTGCCAATTATGTAGTTTAAATTGCAATAGCAAAATCATATATATTATTTCTATGGTCACGGTTAAAGCCTTTACTAAATGATTTATTATTTACCATTTTGGGATTAGATTTATATTAATCTTCAGTTAAAAATGCAAAACATTTTTCAAGGTCAACTGCGACAAGGCAAATAGTAGCAGCATGTCCAGCAGCCATCTGCTGGACATCCTACAGAACTGCATGGCTTTATGAATTTGATGCGGTACATACGTTTAAGTGCTTTCTGATGAGCACTATGGAATATTGTTGCAACACATTAACCGCCAAAAAAAGAACCGCCATCATCAATTGTTCATTTTAAGGGGACATGTACCATTCTCTACTCTTAACCTTAGACATTATGCAACAGTTCCTTTCTTGAAAGCTATATTTATTTCCTAGCTAAATAATTCAGAATGAGTCTAAAAAGGGAACCCTATTTGGAGCCATCCTGTCACCAATATTTCCACCATGTTGTCAAAGTCTATATATTGCTGAAATGGTTTGGAATGATCTGGTTGTATTGAACACCCTTTTGTAGAAACGAAGGAAGTGATGAAGCATGTTGTTTTCTTAGTTTTTTTATAACCTCTAGTTTGTTTCAAAGGGTTCCAGAATCCCCCTCACATGTCAGATCACACAAGGGCATTGCCGTGGAATCAAATTATACACAGAAAAAAAATATCCATGCCTTTTGAGAAATTGGGTTTTACCATGCCTTTTGAAGTTACTTCATTTGTGATATTGCATATTTAGTTATACCTAGATAAATCCATCATTTAAAATTGAAATATGAGAACTTAACTGCAAACTTACCCAAAACTATACAATATATTTAATATCAGCACGGTATTTTAAATGTCAAACCTCAACTTCCTAATGATCCAATAATTAGGTTTTGAACATACTAATCCAGTTAGAAACTAGATTCCGCTATTTGTTTATTTATTATTCTAGGAGACGTCACTCAATGGCACCATGCATGATAGCTGTCGACAATCAGACACTTGTTGTGAAGCCTGCCTTTGTTTCACCCAGTGCAGATCTAAATGTAGCCCAGCAGACATTTGGTCACAAAGCAAAAGTGCTAGGGAAAGGCAAAACAAATGCAGGATAATTATACAAAAACAGTAGGTAATAACATTGAAATAGTCTCATTTCTGAGTATTTCAAAAGGAACTATTGTAAAAATGAAAAATCGATATAAAACAAAATTATGATCTCATTTGAGAATCCTCTTGTGGTCTTAATATTTTTCATAGGATATAATTTCCTATTTTTTAAAAAGCAATAACAACAACATTCAAACAGTAGTGAAGAAGCTTTGACCTATATTTACGGGATAAGAACAGTGAGTAAGAACACTGCCATATTTGGCAAAGGGAAAAGAGTTCAAAATGGGGCTACCATCAGAATGAATTGCAACCCTACAGTCAACAACAAGTTTCCCATGCCTAACCATAGCGACTGAAGACTAAAATAGCTCACATCACGGTCCCGGACAGAGTTCCGTTCAAGAGGAAAATTTGATTTAAAAAAGGTATTAATCAATGCAAATGTTGGTTTGGACAATAAATTAACTATGATATTCTGAAGTACTTAAGAAAAATAATATTGGCAATTCTATTTACCTCTTATCCTTGATATCCAAGACTGGTTAAGGTGTGAAAGATGAACCTGTACTGCCTGGCAGAGTAGTAAACAGCCGTACTAAAAATAGATTTCACACCCACTAATTAAACGGCTATGTGCGAGGCACCAGCTGGACTAATGTGCGCTTGGAAGCGGCAGAATGTGCAGATAAACCAACCCTATAGGCAGACAGCGGACCACAGTTGTGCCGCTCTGAATCTGGTGGATTTACACCAAACGGACCTGTCTGGAAGACCACTGCCGTCCTCCTGCATCCTGAGAGCAGCTGGAGGTTCCGGAGCAGACCTTTGGCCGTCAAACGCACGTGGATGTTTGACAGCGAGAGTTTGGGAGTCCATAACATTTCTCAAGAATTACAAGACGGCTTGGAAAAAAAAAAAGAGTTAATCCAAAAGGAAAAATGGGGGTCAAAGATGGACGCCTGTATTCAGATGTAGAGCGTTAACACGGGCTCCCGACCACATAGCAGTGTGCTCCGATGTCCGTTGCCTCAGGTGACAGAACTGAGGCGGACCAAGTGAGAGGGTGCAAGAGAGCGCGCAGGGATTCAGAGTGCATCAGTGAGAGTAAAAGCGATGGAGCGTAAAAACATCAAATTGAAGTAGCGGCTACACCGAAGACACGAGAGAGGGAGAGAGAGAGTATATTCCTCCAGTTCAGAATGGCATCTTTCCCACCCAACAAACAGTCCATGCCCAGCTGGGTGTCTTGGCAGATGAAGAGTTGAGTGGATTGCAGCTTGGCAATGTTGCCAATGGCAACAGCCCTCGGCAGATGAGACAAGAGCAAAAGCACTAGAACCCTCCCCTAATCCTCTTGATGAAGCCAGGCTTCAGTCAAGCACATGCAGCTCCCGTAGCAACACGGAACGGCAGCGCGTAAAGCCAGCGATGGCGGTGCTGCACCAGAGCCTGGATGCTGGCAGCTAGGAGATCACCAGCAGGGAGGGGGGGGGGGGGGGGGGGTATGACATGGGTAAACATGCAAGGGGGGGGGGAAGGGGGGTTGGAGGAGTCAACAGCATGTGCCAGAGCCAATGAGAGCTGCAGAGGCCTGCCTAAAGCTGCTCTGATTGGTGTGTTTTCTCATCACCAGCGGAGTGGAAGAGTAAAAGCAGGGGATGAGGAATTCCTCCCAGCAACGTGGCGACAGAGGAGCTGATGTAGTATTTTGTTGCCGCGGCTCCAATGTCATCACCTCTTGTTTTGACCGCAGACCCACCATGCGCTCAAGCATCACACAACTTTGGATTTGCGATGACCGTTTCGTTCATTAATTACTGACGGATTTTAGTGGGGCAGGGTTTTCAGTTGGTTGCTTGGGAAAACAACAAATTTGTATTACATCATGGAGGATCCAAGTTAACACATGCACATCTTTTACAGACAAAACAAAATCCTTCTGCGAGACATAATTCAAAAAGTAGGAACCAAAAATGGCATTTATATTAAAGAAATATCACAAGCCAACAATCAGCTTACCAAGAAAACAAAAAACGTAAATGGTCTAACAAGCAAAGAAAAAGATTAGATCAGGTTCCCATCAAGGGACAAATAGTCCTGGTCAATCTTAATAAAGCATGCACCCTCAGGATCCGAAACCTAAATTAAATTCAGTAAAGCGTCACAAGGTTTATTTGGCTGAGAAGCACCGCATGCTTATAGATAGAGCCAAGACACGTCATAGGTTTCGTAACCATGAGAGAACCTAAAGACACACTGCCATGCTAAGACTTGAGAGAAATCAATACATGTGGAACTGAGAAGAAAGGCCAAGCACTCACCAGGTAAATTTGAGGCCAGCTGAGCAATTCTGGAGGAGACGCTGCGTCTCAGAGGGCAGATGAGGGAGCGGGCCGATCCAGGCTTACTGGAGGCAACACTCTTGCATGATGAGGTCAAAGCTTTAAAAAACAGAAAATCCACATAAGAGATGAGGGTTGACTGCTTGAGACGCATTACACTGACACGTTGTGGAATGTCTGAGTTTGGGTCTGAAAATAAGTATTGAACTGAAACAGGGTTCATATATATACAGTGTGGATGGATGGATGGGGGAGAGAGAGAGAGAGAGAGAGAGAGAGAGAGAGAGAGAGAGAGAGAGAGAGAGAGAGAGAGAGAGAGAGAGAGAGAGAGAGAGAGAGAGAGAGAGAGAGAGAGAGAGAGAGAGAGAGAGAGAGAGAGAGAGAGAGAGAGAGAGAGAGAGAGAGAGAGAGAGAGAGAGAGAGAGAAAGAGAGAGAGAGAGAGAGAGAGAGAGAGAGAGAGAGAGAGAGAGAGAGAGAGAGAGAGAGAGAGAGAGAGAGAGAGAGAGAGAGAGAGAGAGAAGAGAAACTGTAGTTAAAAAGGTTAATTTAATCAAGGTTAATCAGGACTACATAAATAAATAATATAATAAGTTAATTTCAATGCAACCAGTTTGGTCAGATTTTACAGGAACATTTCTCAGTGAACTCTTTAGGACGTTGAATCAGGGACATCCAATTTACTCTACATTCTGGTATGAACACAAAGTTATTGAACATATAATTTAAATCAGTTCACTAAATGGAGCAAGACTTCACATTGTGAGAATGATCTCATCTGAAACACTATCGAGCAACACAAATATGAACCATGCCAAAAAAAACAGGGCTGGGATAGCTTCAGAGGTGTTGGTCGTCTTACTTGGTGCAGGGTCCCCTGGTGGCTTTGGAAGCAGTCTGGTCTTCAGCCCAACTGTTCTGAATGAGCTGGATCTCAGCGGAGCGACTGCAGAAACAGGTCAACAGATGGAGGGAAGACACTGGTTAATTACTGCCAGATATCTCACAGGAGAGATGGGTCGCATGATTCCTGGAAGAGTACTTACTAGCAAATTCTCATCTAATGTCGATTTTGGATTGTTATTTAGTATGGATTCAAACATTTTTAACAAAAAGGGAACAAAGAAACTGAAAGACTAAAGGAAATGATTTCACAGATTTTTTTAAACAATATGGGGAATAAGGTGGCATAAGGTTAATAAAAAGTTCAAGGTTTGGAAAACAAAGAGTTGCCCCTCTCCATGCATTCATATTCCAATTCCAGCAATGCTCACTTCTGCACAGACGGTTTCCATCCTTGCTGTTGAACACGGCCAACAAAGGGATGATACCGAAGCGATAAGATCCAATGAGCAGACACGTCAACAGAGTAAGATCACAGTTAGAGCCAAGCGGTGCTTCGGAAAATCAAAGTAGAATTGGTCAAAATGTCCAACGGAAATTCTGTCCACGTGCAGCTACGGGGACCGCTGTGACCAGCCATCGGAGGTTCAAGATAGGAAAAACAAAGACTGGCAAAAGAGCATGCTCTTTGAGTGGATATTAGTGCTGTATATGTAGTCTTTGCCCTCCAGGCAGTGCTTTGAGGTAACTGGAGTGGAAAAGCACTGGTTTCCCGGACAACCACACATGGGGGGGACCCCGGTCTGTACAGAAGCTGCCAGCCAATCAGAGAGCTGCATGCTGTTGAGTACGTCTAATACAGCTCCTTCCCTTTATAGGGGGTTACCACTCAGGAGAGCACTGTTGTGCTCATTTCAGCAACAGAATACTGAAATAAAACATTTGATGACAATCCTGAACCCTCCCTCAGCTACCAAGCAGACAAACAATAAAACCAATTGAAGCAGTTCCAGGAATAAAAGGAAACATGTGTGAATTCGACATCAATTTGCTACCATTACTGATGAGTACCTTTATATGATCAGCCTTCTAATGCATTCCACTTTTGCAATGCAAGCATTGCTTGTGTTGAAATATATGGAGCAGTCGATATAGTTCCCCAAGAAGTCAATATTCCTAGTCCATTATAGTTTCACTCCATTTTGAAACGGCACCATGTCAAATTGGAGCCTAGAGGAACGGTCCTTTGCAGCATCACTGAAATCCAGTGGAGTCAGGCATTGCTATGTTTGAAAAAACTAAATGAAAACAGAAATAACCAGAAGTTTGAATAATGGCATCAGGATGGGAAAGTCTTTCCATCTTGCCAACAGAGCCAAATCCAAGGCAGATTTGCCTGTGGGGGGATTTACAACCATTCACTACCCAGCCCACTCACAGCACCTCCCACACCGCTCACAAGCCCCAAAATGTGGGTCAGTGTGTACACTGCAGCCTGTCCCCTCCGTGGCCAGCTGTGGCCCAAATAAAGCCACTGAGAAACTCTTGATAACATTGGGATCTCACCAACTCTGTTTACATAGATTCATGATCAGGCATTACATCGTCGGGTCACATTCATGTTCCGGTCAGGCTCACCCGTTGTGCTCCTGCTCCTGTCAGACAGATCGCCAGCTTTGAGCACTGTGCCCCTGCTGGGGCCTGGGGTCTTCGGTGGCACTTTGGAGACCGGAGCGTGGGCGGGAGTGGCTGGCGGGGGACGACTGGTGGTCTGATGCGGCCGGACTCCATTAGTCGCAGGCTTTGTTCTGGTGTTGGGGGCTCCCATTGTAGGCTTGTCGGTGGCGAGTGCCTTTGGATGAGCTGAGAGGGAAACATTAAAATGATAATGCACTGACCTGAACTTAGTGTCAGTACATGGATGAGTTTGGTGCAGTTGCGTCCCTGAATGGTCCCAGACTTGACCTCTTCTCTGCGCATCACAGGGCCATTGAATAACACTATTTCTAATTAAGATCCAGAAATTTGTCAAATTTTGAGCACAAAATAAAAAATAGGAAAATCCCAAAATAAACACCCCATGTTAATGGTTAGTTTGTGAACAAGTTCACAGAAAGAGAGCAGATAAAACTTACCCATGGTCTTTATCACAGCCAACATTTGAAAATGTGTCACACAGTAACGCCTTAAAGTTTCAGCCAAAACAACAGTATCCCCATGAAGTGCGTCTCAGTGCAAGCCATGACTGCAGCTTTACGGCGGTACTGCGATGGGTCTCTCTCGGGCTCTTCTCAAACATCATGTTCAGCGAGTTAACCAACAGTGGTGAGCTCCAAAACCTCCCTTTCTGCTTTTTCCATTAGCCCCGCTGGCTTCCCTTCAGAGGAAAAGCCCCCCCCCCCCCCCCCCCCCCCCTCTTTCCTTGCCGTTGTGCTCCTTTCCTCAAATTACCGAGAGGAGCGGCAAGGGCAGAGGGAGGAGGCCGGTGATATCACAAAACCTTGGCGTAAAACCAGGACTGAGGGGACAGATACCTCCATGGTTGTGGTTGTTGTTGTTGCACACCGATTCATTCAAGTTCATTAAGAACATGACACTGCTGTAGATTCCCCTCTGCTGGAGAAGATGCCACATTGCAAGTTGAACTATGGAACTCACCACACTTTTTTGAATATTTTTAATTCTTAGACAGTTTGTATTGCACATTGTATTGGTAAAGGGAATATGTTCCCTTAGATGAATGGGAACTATAATTGTATAAACTTTCCGATTTAATACTTGATTAATCCCGGGGGAAATCGTTATACAAGAGCCATATGAAGTATGACTCCTGTTTTACATTACCTAGCTCTGAAAGCCACACACAGACATTTTTAAAAAAACAATTAATATAAGGCTAGAGGCTTCCTCTTGGATGTTTCTCTCCACATGCTCTGTAAATCTTGAGCCATAACACTGGGCTCACTGGATTAGAATAACGGAAACAACATGAAATGACCCATAGGATTTAACCTCGGCCTACACACAAGGTTCACTTTGAATGCTAGACAGAATTTGTCACCGTCACAGAGTGCTTAAAGAGTCGTTAACGTGACCCAAGCGTGATAAGTTACTATTAACAGGAGACTTAACACTGTTGATAATTCTTACCGGCAGGGTTCCTCTGCTTGAGCTGCAGCAAGTCAGTAGCCCTTTGGACGGCTCCTGATGTCCCTTGCTGCCGCTGTCTACTGGACACGGGCAGTGGTCTGGGGCCAGGACTCAGGGTGGTAGCGCGAGACGCCGAGAGCACTCGAGATTGTCTGGGTGACGGACGGCTTCCAGGTCCGCTCTTGCTTTGGTCACATGTGGAACCCGATGCGTCTGCCACCTTAGACGTCAGTGACCCTGCCTGCCAAAAGAGGCCTTTGTCAATACGATCCCCATTCATAGAAATAAACAAACGCGGTGAGCTTGACCACGTTAAGAACAGTAAAAAAGGACAAAAAGTCAACTCCATGCACAGCAATTCACTACTGAACGTCCGTGCAGTGCAATTTTATTAATAGAAGATGCAGCGAGGCCTCATATCAACAGTGTCTACTCACCACTAGGCTGACCTTCCTAAACTCTCTGCTGGTTCCCTCAGGAGTGCCCTTCTCAACTCCAGCCTCTTCATCCTGCTTGTTGCTCAGGTTCCCTGATCTGGACGAGGCAGAAGTTTGGGTAGCGCTGCTGAGGTTGAAAACCAAGGAGCTACTGGTCCTTATTTTCTCCCTGGAGGGCCTGTGGTTGGACGTCAAACTATCCACCGACTGCATTATGGCTCGAGGGGAGCCTGACCCGACCCCGTTTCTGTGGGACCCTTTAATCGATGGTTTAGGATCGTCATGTTTGTCCGGCGTTTGCAACGGGAGCGAGGAGCAGAAGGTTACGTTGAAAGACGTCCGTGTCGGAGGGGATGTTACTTCTTGGCCCGAGGCTGCCTGCACCGAACAAGGGCTGAGCTCCGCATTGAGTGCTGATGTAGCATCCTCATTTCCTGTACCAAGAGAGTTACGCAGTGATCCTTTAGACACTCCCTCTGCATCCTCACTAATGCTCAGAGGAACGTGCTGAGATGGATTAGCAGCAGACACATCTTCTCCGTCTGACTGACTAAACGTTTTCTGCATATCTCCCGTCACTGCGTTCTCTTCTTTTGGAACCCCAATAGATGCCGTTGTCTGAGACACGGCAGCAGCGCTATGAGGCAGTTTAGCAGCGGCAACTTTGTTAAGTGCTTTCAGATTCACCTGAGACGGCTTTGCGCATCCATTCATTTTTGATGACTTGGGCAGCATGGCCTTTGCAGGCGTGGCCAGCTGATGTGATAATCGGGTCGTTATCCTAGATTTAACACCACTATAGTCTGGTTTGGGAAAAGTCCTTATGTCTGTTTTTACAGCCTTGCCCGAGATCGACGACAGTCTAGCAACCCGCCGTGGTTTGAGTGTTGGAGGAATGTGCAGTCCTTGAGGAGGGCATAATGCCGGACTATCCGTGCTCCCGGAAGAAGGAAGAGCCGGAGAAGGACCTGAGGCTGAAGCTGCTCCCAAGGTTCAGCAGTGGGGTTGATGTCTGAGCCTTGGGAGCAGAATCATGCTCCGTTGATGTTGGATCCACAAAGGTAGTACAATTCATTTGTTGCGACGCGACAAATGTTGCATTTAAATTGGAGGGCTTCCCTACCTCCGCACTAGCTTCAGCGGAAGATGGGGCCACTTGGTCGGCCTCTGAATTTACAGAGTCACTCAGGAATGTGCTCAGAAAATCCAATTTCATCTCAATTGGGAGAGTCACATGTAGGTTGGCAGTGTTAAATTCTTCTTTCTCCGCAAGGTGCCATTTCATCATATCACTGTATGCAGAATTAGTCTCCTCCACTGTGAATCCCTCCATATATTTATTATCCTGGGGCCCCGGACATTCATCTTGCAGTAGAGATAAAGGTGACATAAACAACTCTTCCTGGGACGTTAACACAGGGAGCTCCTCCTCTTCCAAATTGAAGCTGTTGCTCCTCATCACGAACTCCCCAGAACTAAGAGAACAGCAGTTGTTTTCAGAAGAACACCTACGGGAGGCCTCACGTGACTCTAGTGGCCTGGGCCCCTGGTTGGACTCTGGAGACGTCAGTGCCCTCGGGTCATCGCCACCATCTCCAGAGTTCTTATAAAGGTAGTTTCCCTCAAGCAAGGTCATCTCTGCGGTGCCCATCAGACTTATGGATTGGTTCAAAGCGTTTACAAGGTCATTGACAGGGGGGGTGAAACATGCCTCGTGCAGGTTCATTCTGACTTCGGAAAGCCTGTTTAGTTTCGGACATGTGGAGTCAACATGGGAGTCCATTGCACAACAAGAAAGCACGTAGTCATCAGGGGAGCTGTTGCCATCGAGGTCACCCAGGTGGCTCGGACTCGTGGAAGAACAAGGGGTGGTGGTTTCAGGGGATGCTGTAGAGTTGTTATGATATCCACTGGCCAGCGGCAGACCTCCACAGGATAAAGAGCCGTTCATATTTCCCATGTGGTCCGCAGACATGCCAAATATCTCGTTGGACATTGTGGAGCAGGCAGGTAACGATCACAAATTTCAATATTTTTTACGTGGGAACCAGCAGCTGAAAAAGAAAAAAGGGTACATTTGCCATTGAAGTTCTTTGTTTGACGAATGGGCAATAGTAATAAATGCAATGATGAGCCAGCCAACAGTGGATGGTTTGACAAAAAAGATCAGGATAGTACTGGACGGCAGACCTCCTTCTCAATAAGACATTGGCAACCAGATGTGGCCCCTAGCTCAGTGGCAGCCATTAGTTATGCGAGACTTGATGAGGGCTTTACTTTGGACACAGATATAAAGTATAAAGAAGTTATCCGGATGCATCATACTCAGTGGCAATTAGTTGGTAGACGGAAAGACCTCAAGTTCTCGATGTAGATCATAGTTAAAATTAAAATGTACAAATGGTCAACCGGATATGTTTGATGGAGAAGGATACTTGGTCATTCAAACCAGAAACACACAAATATATCTCTATGATGAATAAATCTCCTTTACTTTACTTTAGTGTAGTTGTAAAGGTCCGCAAAGGCTGCATTCATAGAGAAGTATGTTTCCAGTAAAACCTCAAAGTTGAGAAAGTTGGACCCTTGAGGGGGGTTTATCCCTGCATTAGTCTACATTTTAGGCTAGTTTGTATGACCTACAGGAAAATATTAAGTTATTGTAAGGCTGGCTGTATAAAGTTCATCAACAAGGTCCATATATAGTAAGGTTTTTTAACCAGTGAAATAATTGGACATCTCAGAATAATGAAATGGGGCATGCAATGAATATTAGTCATCATAAAAATATATTCTTTAGAACTTTATTGGAAAAGTGAATCAAGACTAGTAAACTGATCCCAGTCCAAAAGTCCAACTCCTGAATGAATGATTTGTTTGTCAAACAGCCCAGACTGCAACACACCCATCAGCCTCAAAAAAAGGAACTCAAGACAGAAGCCTGGATCCATTTCAGACCAAGCATTTGCAGGGATCATTTAAGAATGTAATAAAACATTGGCCTCACATCATGCATCTCCTGCTTTGAAAATGGTTAGTCATTCCAATGGCCCCTGGACTGTCAAAGTGTATTCACTCAAGAGCCTTCTCTGCTTACAGTCTAGAGTGCTTCTGGAAAAGCACAATCACAACATAACCAACATTGAAAATTGCTGTTAATCATGCAAGCATGCCGTTCACAGTTCACAATCACAGCATTTAAAATGACAGTATTGATGGATCAAAGATATACAAACAATAAATATTTTACAACTTACAAATCAACTTAGAATATCTCCATGATTGCCCCAGTCGTCACCGATACAGTCAACAAAGCTAAAGCTTTGGCCGATCCATCTGCAGCATGAAACCATTCTAGCATCAGTATGATAGTGCAGGTTCAATCCCATTACTGCTTTCCTTCCCACAGCACTAAATTCAGCCAGCCAGCTATGTTGCTCTGGGCAGGCACTGGTGTGTGTGATCGCTGCATCAGATAGACAACTACAGCCTCCCCCCTGGCTACACTCCCTCCCTCTCATGCTCCCTCCCTCCCTCCCTCCCTCCTTCCTTGCACTCAAGTCACAGTCGCGCATCAGAGAAAACCCAGCCTAGCTGTGGGTCATCCATGTGCAGGCAAACGTCCCTCCCTGAACTAACACAGTGCAGTCCAGCAGTCAGGGAAGCCTGTGGGTCTGCCAACTTCCCTGGCACGAATACATAATAGCAGGAACCTCCACTATCAGCCAAGGATTGTGTTGCAATGCTCCACTCCTTAGTATAGCTCGGGAGGGCGAGAGAGAGAGGGGTATGATACCTTAACCCTGCCGAACTTAATACCGGAGTGTGGGAGTGGCCGACAGGGCAGCCAGGCTGAAGCGGCATTCACTGTTGCTAAGCAGCCAGAGTACCTCTTTATACAAGAATGGCTCACGCAGCCTATTGGGGGAAGGAATGTAGCATTGTGGCCAACATGTAAAATGTAAAACGAGCAAACTTAATCTGAATAGTGTCTTGGTGACGTCAGTAGTCACGTATAACAACATGTGATACAATAATAAAAGGAAAATAGAATATGTAGACTAGATATTCCTTGAAGCAAGTTGTTACTCAGGACTTAAGCTGCTGGGGTTGCACACAGACTTATAGATGACCCTGACTTTACATGAAAGGTTAGAACAGAAGACAAGACCCTTTGACCTTTGCTATTTCTGACTAATTCCTACTAGGTTCTAACCACGCTGACTTATCTTTACATGTGACAAGATGTAAATCAGTGACAAACTAAACTATTTCCTTTCCCACAACCATAAGAACAACTTGAAATCACACTTGTAGTCCAATAACACCTTGTAGGTTCTGTTGGACCATTATTCTCTAACATGTAGCGTAAAACATTCCAATGTTCGCCTTTATAACAAGCCAAGAAATACGGTTTGAGGACTTGTTTTGAACATAACCAACTAAAATAAAATCACACTATAGAACAGAGTTGGAGGGAAGCGGCCACCCTCCAATCCTATATAGACGACCACTCTGCATGTTCTAGAGTGGTATTCTTCAGACTGGAGACACACAACTCAACCTTGCCCTGGCCTTGTCCACTAAGCTAAAAAAGACACTGTATTTAGCAATGTATTTACCATCAACACCACTTATGGCGGTAGCTGGGTCATATTTATACCATTTGTCTAGGCCTATATAAAATCATAATCCAACAAGGGTCAACATTTGAAAGCCCAGTGTAGACTATGTTAATATAAATCCCACTTCTTGGGTTATTTATAAAATACATCTAAAATATCCAACAAACAATAGCTCATGGTGGCTTCTTGAAAATATAAATAACAGTTTTCAGGATAACACTGTCCCATCACGATGCAATACTTTTGTCTTGAAAGTCTGATATCCGCAGATGCAGATAGTAGGCCTACATCAGTTTCCATTTTAAGTAAATGGCTCAGACAACACAGATAAACCACACGCTCTATTTGCAAAGCCCCTCAGCAATCTGTGCAGCCAGGCGCGACACACACACACACACACACACACACACACACACACACACACACACACACACACACACACACACACACACACACACACACACACACACACACACACAATGTATGCAGCAGTCTACTGATGAATAGTGATATAGATTTATAATAATGTAATAGTGATTACAATTTTAAAATATGGGCCAAGTCTTGTTATTAGGAAAAATCATGTGTATCCTAAGTAAACCAATGAAAAAAACTAAATAAATGTGATCCAAAACACTAGACAGGCAGCACATGGCTTCTCAAGAGCTAAGTTACAATAACAAGGCGTTAGACCCCTGTCATAAATATAGCTGGGAGGGTATTTGCAGTTACATCCATATTGCCATGGATCCTGTTTCTCTTCTTACACACACACACACACACACACACACACACACACACACACACAACACACACCACAACAACACACACACACACACACACACACACACACACACACACACACACACAGTAGCCTACTCCTCAATGTGGGTAAACGTGTCAACACCAATAACATCCCCGAGTTTCAGTTTAAGTCGATGGTTTTAGAAAACATATGATGAATATAAAGTAATCTAGCCTATGTGAAATAAGTTGGTTATTTTTCACCTCGATCAAGAGACTGTCCATCGGATCTGGCAAGCGGTTGTCCATCACGTTAGAAACCAGATAAATCGTTTCTTTAGTAGGCTAGGCCTACATCATTAAACGCATAGCCTACGTTTGAAATGTTGACGGTAGGCGATATTTAAATTATATAAAAATATATATTTGCAAACAGTATATCTTACGTATACTAATGAAAATACCATGTTTCTCGATGCCATTTATTGTCAAATGTTTTAAAAAAAAAACGTTCACTTTACCGTGTGGCGGAAAGGGGATTTTAAACTAGCACGGTGTATCTCGTCTTCAGGCTACAAACTAAACCACTGATTATCAATGTTTGTCACCTGGCGTCTGTCACCCGAAGGCCCCGCCGACCTACCTGCTCTTAACGTCCAAGGACCTGCTCTTGCTCTCATTCACGTCAATAACATCCCTTTAAAGAGCCGAATAACTAGTCGCTAAACGCTCATGTCGCTGCTTGTTTAAATGGTCAAAACATTGTCGTGAACTTTGAACTGCAAAATAAAAGACGTGACGAATACCGGTAACTACTTTATCATACAACGGCAACAATTACAGTGATCATTAACTCACATATAAAGTAAACATATTAAGCAGCTCAATTTTCAGCTGCATAATGTGTCAGCCAGCCAGCACACTTCAACGCATGATTTTTCCCAATTCACACTTGGTACGAGGAGATTTTATTTCAAATCTGGATGTAAAATATTTAAATAATTATAAACCATACTATGTATGTAGCACGCGTATGTACAATGGCAAAAAGTGCATTGGGTTGACAAAAGGAGACAGAGCATATTCAATCAATCCCTGGAAGAGGAACACGAAAGCAAGCATCTTTCAAGGTCAGGAGCAATGAAATGAATTCCACACAGAGCTATTATTTCTTGGCTAATAAAATAGGAACAAGTTAAACTAATATCTTCTTGCAATACATTCTCTTTAACATTATTTTCTAGAGTAGTAAATTGTCAACTGGGCTTGTGATAGGAAAACATAAAATCCCCAGAATCTAAAAATGTTAGCCTCTCTGAGAAAAATATTAATAGCGTCTCCTTTGTTTAATAAATTGCTGTTAATAGCGGCTTTAAGGAAAGGACACATGCCATTGTAGGAGAAATACACTGCACACACTTTCTTAGACCCACTGGTGTCCAAGAAAAGATTAATTTCCAGTGATTAAATCAGGAGCTAATAATATTAAATCTTACAAGTCAAGCCTGCTGGCATGTATAATGATTTAGATAGTTTGCCCTTGTTCAATATATCTTTAATCCTATCTCGCTTAGATTTAAGCAAGACAAAAGCTAAATTAAAAGAACAACCTTAAACTTTAAGTGGCTCATTTTGGAATCGATGTGAATGAAACGCCTGGACAGAGGTCAGAGAGGCATTTGACACGTCATTAAGTGCACGAGACAGGCATGTATAATGAGACAGGCATGTGTACCGAGACAGGCATGTGTAATGTGCTGTACTACTGAATGAAAGGATCCAGACCCAACATCAGTCAACAATTGTGGTGGGGGGGGGGGGGGGGGTGGCGCTGTCCTGAAGGCATGTCAATGTGAATGCTAGGATGCGAGTGATGACAGGAAGTAAGGGAACATGTATGCCCACATAGATGTTACAGCCAGAGAAGTACTGTTAGGTAAAGTGGTCTTTCCCTTTGCACCCGCTGGCAAACAGGAATAACAAGAGTTCCAGAAAAATAATACAACTTTCCCTCTCTTCCTCAATCTCATTTTCTTCTTCTTCTTCTTCTTCTAGTGCTCCTCTCGTCTCATTATTTGACACAGGTTGGCCAACTGAGGCCTCCACAGGCAGCTGAGACGATGCTGTAAAGAATGACCTGGAACAGAGAGACAGGTTTCGTGAAATTACCATTCACACCTATGAGACATGGTTTCTTACAGTAGACGTGAACGATATTACAGGAAGATGTTCTGAGCATAGTTTTTCTGAAAAGACCCTCAACACTGCAATAACAATAACATCAAACTGTGTGAAAATCATTTCATGTTTTAATCAAATAGTTATTTGCCAACTTTTTTCAACTTACCAGTACCACAAGCACTATTACAACCGTCAATTTGAGGTTCTTCATACACATGGCCCTGGCTAGGTTGCGACTGGTGGTTTTAAATGTCACTGACTGAGGAGAGGAATATATGGATCAGTGATAGTGCTGTGGACACATAATATGACACATACCTAACAGGGACATGTAGTCCCATGATACACACTAGTGATTATTTTGTGAAAACAATACATACGTGTTTTCACTCATGCATCAAGTTTAGTTTAAAAAAACGATAATGTTTGATCACTAAGTCACATTTGCAACTATCACTACTATATTTACCCCCATATTTCCGACTATCATAAAAACAAAATAACAGCATACTAAACTACTAAATCAATAGCATTGGAAGACTTTTGAACTTACTGAATCAACCAGATTTTCTGTCTTGTCAATCAATAGCTCAAGCTTCTCCCCTCTCTGGGCCACCAAGTCTGAGGAACAAAACCCAGACAGACAAACAGGGTTGGGACACCTCCATTCATCCACGTCCTTCAATCGGTTTTACAATTTATTATATCAGCACTAATCTAGGATAATTAGAAAAGCCAAGTTGTAGCTCTACATCCTAGTTGTGGGTAGGGATGGGGTTCTAGTATTTATTGATATCGATATCATTTTCGATACTCCTTAATGATCCGAGTCTTTATCGATACCACTATCGATACTTTTCTATTAATTGGTAGAAATACAACGCGTTTTTACTAGTGATGAGGAAAATATTTAGGAAATAAATCATTGTATTTTAAATTAAATATGTAATTCTTAATAAATATTGACATCAGTAGTTTTAATTATATGCTAAAATGATTAGAGCACTATAAAACTGTATTAGAAATACAGAAACATGAGTAATACAGTATTACTCATGTTTCTCATCAAAAACTCAATTTAACGTTTCTTTATGTTACATTAAATGCATCATGATAAACTACAAGTCGTTTTACTGAGCCAACCTCAACACATCATCATGCAGCACATCTAAAACTTTATTTGCTTTTTAAGATAACTAGCTTGTATGCTGCCGATTAGAACACCGATTTCACAATTGGATTACTATTTTTAACTGACGGGACTAGCGACAATGTCTGTGTGTGCGATTACCGCTAGTTCTTTGAGTGGATGATTAAGACGGGCCCGTCTGTGGTGAGACAGCAGAAGGAGGAGAAAAGAGTCTTTTCAACTCGGAGACAGTCAAAGGTACTGCATTTGACCTTTATTTGATGCACAATGCTAATGTGCTTGGCCATTGAGGTTGTGTTCCCCGCTTTACAATAAATCTACGCCCTTTTCGCCCATTCAGCCATCCTCGCGAGCAAAGATAACTGCCAGACTTCACATGTTTTACTTGTAATACCTGTTTGCTTACAATTCCAGTTAAAAACATTGGTGGACACGCTGCAGTGATTGGATTGATTTGATTTAAATGCCGTGACGCGACTCGAGGGACACAACATTATGTTACAGGACCTACGGGACAAAAAAATAAATAAATGAACGACAGGGACTCGATAGTGGTATCGATAAGCCCAAACGTTAATGACTTTCGGGTTTTGAAAAAAGTGGAACCGGGTCCTTGATAGAACCCCGATCCCCAACCCTAGTTATGGGGGATGTTGTAAGAGCAGTCACTAAAATAATGTCAGCGTTTATTGTTGACATTTCCAATTTCATTAAAGGAAGTGAACTCGATAGGTGCAGTGGGATAAAAGGAGAGAAAAAGTAGGTGAGGTGTGTAAGCTAAGCAGCTTAGCTAACACAGGGAAAAACCATTGCAAGGGATAGTAAGCAATCACTAGAATCAACCACTTCCATTGCAGAGAGGCAACAGAGATGCATACTACAAAAAAATGGAGAAGCACTTTGAAGATGATTAAGGGGCTGTAATGACCGAGATCACACATTTGAGAAGAGAATGAAAGTATGCTGAACAGGAGAACAAATTACTACTTCAGACAGAAATGTGTGGGGCACAATGTCAATGAATCTGATCATAAAAAGCCCAAGGCAAAACCGTTAGAGAGATAAGAAATTCTGCAAGGAGGTTTACCTATGTCCCGAACCATGATGCCTTTCAAGTCGTCCACCTGCATCTGGGTATCAGCGAGACGGTCTGACCCCCGTGGATCTGAATGGTGTTTCTTTGAAGAGAGAAGAGGCGGAGGAGGATAAGTGAACAAGAGTTTCAAAATTATTATTATTAATTATTATAATTATTTTCATAAAAAGCAAAAATAAATAAATTCATCCAAAGCATCATATAATCCAGTGACCTTCGTGGTGCACAATTCTTTTGGTCTCTGATTCTTGCACATCTCCTTATCTCACCGGAGAATAATCAGATTCGTGCCTGTTTGATTTTGTAAACCCTGACTGTCGTTTGAATTCAAAAGAAATGATCACTGCCTAGCCCCGGCAGTGATAATTACATGACAGTTAAGCCAGGCAGGTCCACCTCTCATCAAAGTAAGGCTTTATGTGATCTCATCAAAGTAAGGCTTTGTGTGATATCCAAGTCGTCTGTAATATTATGTTAAATGACCTTCCAGATAACTAACATATTACTATTCAACTATCACTATACTATGCATTATTTTCCTCACCATCTGAGCAGCCAGAGTGGATGAAAATTCACTGTTCATTGCGTATGGCAGGGCTGTCTGGGCCCGGGAGCCGTAGGTCGTCTGGAAGCGCTTCTTCACCTCACTGAGAAAGCTGAAGGCACGGGACCTCTCAAAGTCCTGGCAAGAATGTGATACATGACACATTCATCAGTAGATGTCCAGTCACTAATAATAGTTCCAGAAAAACAAGAGCTACTTACATCGTCCGTGATGCACAGGTATATGATTCGGTCATGACAGATGTAATGAAAGAGATAGCTGAAAAAGAGGAACGTTGGTGTCAATGTCAGAGATCCAGGATCGTTTTAAACCATTCATTCTATGCCCATTATACTCATTTGTTCAGTCCATTCTCAGACTAGAAAGAACGCATTACACGTTTGTGTGTGTGTGTGGGGGGGTGTGTGGGGTGTGTGTGTGTGTGTGTGTGTGTGTGTGTGTGTGTGTGTGTGTGTGTGTGTGTGTGTGTGTGTGTGTGTGTGTGTGTGTGTGTGTGTGTGTGTGTGTGTGTGTGTGTGTGTGTGAGGGGAGGCTAGGCCTACCTGCCATGGCTGTATGTAAGCTTGTTGTTTTCAGAGGGGATCTTGGCCAATATCTGTTCCGTGACTTCGAGGAAGTTCCCACCGCACCATGCGTGCTTGGCCAGGATCGTGGTCCCGCGGGCCACCACCGCAAAGAGGATTGCCATGGCAACAGGCAGATTGACACTGGCACGAGAGAAAGGTTCCACATATGCACGTTGTTTACCAATGACAACCCGTGAAAAGAGACAGGATACATTTCAAATGTTGAACGAGTAAGAAGAGAAAGGGCGAGGGAGAGAAAGGGGATACACAAATGTATGACAAACAGTGCAAGTAATTAAATGAGATTTCAACGCGAATCGTAAATCACAAGAAACGAAAATGATAGCTGACTTCAATGTAGGGAGAACCACAACAAGCCCGAATTCAGTCGATATTGTGGTTTCTCTAGAGGAAATCTAGCGTGTCCTTAGTTTACGATAACTGCAATAACCTAATAAACACCTTTGACTTCTTCGAGGCTTGATGAATGTGATGTCAGGCGACTTCTGTCATTTATAGGGAATTCAGACGCTAGCGAGCTAGCTAATCCCTCTCCCTTTCGAGTTTTTTCTGCTGAGGCTATCGCCCAGCCCTGGATAACAGACAGGGTCCATATGGAGGATGTAGTTTTTCTAACAGTCCTCGCCGTTGACAGTGACGGGAAAATGTATCCCTTCCGAACTACATATGTATACTTCCTGTCCGATCTGACATACGTCACATGTTTTCATTGACGTCATATCTCGGCGACGACATACAACAACGTTGCCACCCTGATCAGAAGGCGAAACATGGCTGGGGATTGCGAAAAGAAACCAGTTCTTGAGATGGTATGTTTTAGATAACATCGCATTAAATTTTCACAAAACAGATGTAAAGTTATGTAAATGTTTTACGATAAATTGGAACGTCATCTCTCCTGTTAAAGTAGCCAATCGTATCCGGCTGAGTGGAGATAACGTTACCGCTCACGTGGAGTACAATGTCAAGAAAAACAAAAGTCAGCTTTGGTCAAACTTGGTTACTTCTAAATCTGTATATTAAAACAGTGAATCTAAAATTGAAATAGCTTGATTAAACACTCCTCACTTTTAACCCCCACTGGAGGGCAGCATATGAGCAGGGGGATGTAACTAGAGATATAACCAGACCACACTGATAAACCACTGCTTCACATTAGTCAGAACGTTTGTCCTAAAGAATGTTTGTTTGGTGGCGTCCACATAGTAACGCACGCAACGGTAATGCAGTGCACATTGCTAATGAGTGTGACACAGCTGGTCTTTGTCAGCCCATTGTCTTATAGATAACAGCTTTTTCCATGACCCTAGTAAAGTTGAGACCTAACGATAGAAGAGAGGCGAAGGCTTAAAGAGTAATTTTGTTGAGAGAGCTGATGCGATGGTTGTTCTGTTGTTCAATGTAGATGCAGGCGGATGGAGGTGATGAGGGTTGTGTGACGTACGTTCTGCACAATGAGGACCACACACTGGGGAACTCACTCAGATACCTGGTGATGAAAGAGTAAGTACTGCCGAGATGATGACCACCCACCCTAAACAATCTTCACACATACTTCTTTCCGTCATACATTTAACTTTCCATGCTTGTGCCATAAGTTAATAATAAATAAATAAGAAATTGTATTTCCTTGTCTCTGTTACGAGTGATTTCATGTCTAAAAATTCAAATGATGAGGCTTCATTTTACAATTACAAATTCATAATTGCATATATTATAGGTCTTTACATATCAAACAGATCTGACAGCAACTATTATAATGTTGCCAGCGAATGTTTGTAAATGGGTCTGGAGGAAGGCCTGGGATAGTTCTAGGGTTCTACAACTTCATTCTAAAACTTCATTCATTCAACAGATTCATCGTGATTCAATTCATGTCTGATTGGTCAGCGAAAATGTGTTGCATCTATGCAATACATCTATATTTCAACCTGGGGATTTACTGGCTGGTGTCATATTGGGCAAATCAAACCAAAAATTAGCTTTAGAGCACCTTATTATTTTACTGCCTTGTAAGTCATATCGGCATCTGTGACAAAAATGTTTTTTAACACAATTTGAACAAGCAACTTGGAAATGTCAAAGTTCAATAAAAGTTAGTTTTCACTTTTTAAGTCAATGTATGTGTTAACAAAAAATTCAACGCTCATAGTGTTTGTCTGCCTCGTGTTTCTGTCAGTGTGGACGTGGAGTTCTGTGGGTACAGCATCACACACCCCTCTGAGAGCAAAATCAACTTTCGCATTCAGACACGAGGTAAGTCACCGAATCCTGCACTTCCCTTGACTTTCTTTGATGTTTTGATCGAACAAATATCAAAAATGTACATCCCACAGCATATTTATTGTACCTATATATAAGAAACATTATATTGGTATGTTGTAGTTTTAAAGAGGGAATATATTACCACAGGCCACATTTAAGTTGATTTACAAAGGATGTCACCTTCTTCCACACATAAACAACATATATTATAGAAAAATGTTATAAGTCCAAATGTTCAGACATAGCAAATTGATACCTAGCTGTCACATGTCAAGGGCCAAATATAATGGAATTATGTGATCAATATTTCAGAAGATTTAAACCGCTGTTGCAGCGAAATAAAAAAAAAAAGACCAAAAAAATCCTAACCCTAATAAATATTTTTTATTTAGTCAAATAATAATTTAAACTAAAACTAAAATGTATACATCTCATTTTTTAGCCCTTTTCCTACAATTCATATTGTATTTACAGCCTTAGCAAGATGATTTAGGGTACTAAACTAGGCTTTCTTGCATCTCGGGCTCTGGTTGTCATTATGTCAGTATTGCTTTTGTAACGGAAATTATTCATCCACTGGGTTTTCCAGAGAAGATGGTATGAGCAGTAAAGCCATTTCACAACCGCACACAATAATTGGAACAGCTTCTACAAACAAATGTAGCCACGATAGCCCTCCATGCGGGTAATCGTAGCAATAACTTCCCAGAATTTCTGGTCTTTTGGTATCCATGAAACCTCTAAGAATCCTGCAGAGTATCGCTTTGATCTGGCCTGATCGAGCTGAAATTATGACTACTTTGAATTTTTGGTGCTATTATTTGATTTCACATTTTTGTGAACATCATGAGTCAGGAGTTAATGAAGAGCAGCTGCTTAATTTGGAATAAAAAAAGAACAGTAGGCATTTTAGAGATGGAAAATATCCAAACATCGTGCCAAGCACAAACTGTTTCTAAAAAATGTAAGCTAAATATGTACATACATTCATCATAAACATGTCCTTATTTTGGGTGTTCGAGAAATGTAGTTGGCTGAGATACACCAATTCATTCCAAAATTGATTGCAGCAACACATTTTTAATACACAGCCTGCAAACCATAATTGCCTGCATTGGATTATTGAATAATCAGAAACGCAGCCTTTTCTGGTTCTTTTTTTATTAAGACTTTATTTTTTTATTGCTTACATACAGCCATGGCAGGTAGGCCTAGCCTCCCACACACACACACACACACACACACACACACACACACACACACACACACACACACACACACACACACACACACACACACACACACACACACACACACACACACACACACACACACACACACACACACACACCACATAACGTGTAGATGTAAAAAGCAGTACAAGCAGTACAAGCAGTACAAAAGTGAGCAGGGACGGATCAGGACCTCATAAGCATTTTTACAGCCTTTTCTATACATTCAGTCGTCCCTCGGAGTGACATCCAAACATGCTCAGCTACAGTTTCCATAGCGGAACAACAGCGCATGGAGCTGTTGGCACCACAAACCCTCTGATTCCCTGCAGCTGCACATGCACGCCAATCCAATGGGTTTCTGATTATAAAGACCGGTAACAGAAGTTGCTTATCCATGTCCCAACATCTGGTCCAATCAACTCATAACTGTCCTCCTTCTTCTTTAAAGGCTCTGCTCAATAACCAGCTTTGAAGTTTCATTTTGCAGTCAGACCTATAAATCAGCTCATTTTCATTTGTCAAATATATCTGTGTGTGTTGGTGTGTGGATATGAAAGCTCATATAATAAACATATGAATGTTTATTATGTACTGCCAAAAATAAGAACAAACGGTAACCAGCTGTTCTATAGCACAGCTGTTTGTATATAGAGCGTATGGTTGTGCTTAATACCGCTATGCCCATGGTTGCCTGTTCACTTTGGCCATCCTAGGGGGCATTCCGGCCACAGAACCTCTGAGGGCGGGCTTAACGCAGCTCAACGATGTTTGTCAACATGTGCTCAACACCTTCCAGGTAGGTTCTCCGTAAACGCAGAACAAGCGAGTTTAATGCACCGCGGGTCATAGACGAAACACAATTTTGTATCTTCTATTTGTCCTGTACATTTGTAATGACAATGAAGCTGACTTATACTTTGAGTTGCTATGGCTCCAAAAAAATAAGTGGTGTTTTTTGTACACCAATTCATGTACCTACACTTGTACATGAAGTTGAAGCACAAAGTGATGTCGTTTTATGATCGGAAATGTAGAAAAGGTTGATAAGATGTATAAAGAATGTTCTTCTGTGTCAATTAATCGATCAGTTTCAGGATTGCTCTAGTTAGGATATTCTGGGACATCTGCGATCCCAAGAGTGATTGCCAAACCATTGTTTGATAAAACCCTGTTATGCATCATCAATGCATGTGTGTAACAAAGGAATGATCATATCGTACTGTTGGTGATCATTATCCAGAACCCCCTTTTTAGTGGACTGGTGATTTTATCGTCGGTATGTGTTTTGTGATTTCCAAAGTGGGCACAGATCAGGCATGCTGATGATACAGCTGCATGGCACAGGTGTGATGCCACATAAAAAATAATCTTTGCCTTCTGGCTGAACAAATGACACGGCTCAGTTCGGGTTCTCCAGGCACGTGGTGTAAACTGGAGCAAAACAACGCTTAATCGAATCGCCCAAACCAAGTAACGACAGCCTTTTGACTAAATGTTCCCTTGTTCTATAAGCTTGTGTTTATGTTTTACATGTTGAAGTGACCTAAAATCTGAAATAAGAAAGACCATTAGATCGGGGTCTTTTCACCAGTAACCCGTCTGAGGGCTTGTTTGCGACGCTGTTTGGGGAGATTTCAGAGGTTTGCCTTGGTGTAGTGTGGGGAGGTTAGGTCAAGTGAGGGGAGCCATGCATGCGGTGGTCCAGCCCCAGCGGGATTGTACCCTAGTCAGAGGGGTTGGCACACAGACATTGGCACCCACCAAAGTGTCACCCTGCCCAGTACTCTCCTCGCCCTTTTCTTGTTTTCATTCCAGTGGGGCAGCAGGGGGGGGGGGGTCTCTGGTTAACGGTTCTCCTCCTGCTGTACAGGCCCGGGTGGACGAGTTCAAGGGGAACCAGGATCAGTCCATGGAGTGAAACCCGCCCAGCGGGAGAATGGGGGACAAACACGCATGAATACACACACACATACATACACCACAACTCTGACACAAGGCCAGAGTTTTTTGTATAGTTTTTCATTTTTGCCCATTATTTTATCCATTGCGTGAAATGTACAGAATGATTGGAAAAACAATAAAAGTAATATTCTTGGATATTGTCCATTTGGCTTTGCAATGGCTATTCTTGAATACTCGTGAAGCGTGTTGAACGCTGGTTTTCATCGGTGCCTTTTGTTTGTGTTTTGGGTGAAAGGAAGGCTAGAATTTCCCACTTAGCAGGATAATTCAGGGTGAATGACTTCATATGGCACCAAGAAGTGAGAAGGCCAAAGAGAGGAGTTACACAGAGAGGGAGGGAGGGGGTGAAGGAGTTTAATTAAATCCCTCTGCAGATCAGATTAGATAAAGAGGGGCTGAGGTCTCCAAAGCGGATGTTTTTTAGATGGGACTCTGACCAGGAAAACCAGAGGAAAGGGAAAAAAAAAAAAAAATTACAAAATTTGGTCAGGAGTAAAAATAGTTGCACAGTGGGTGTGCTTGAAAGGATTTTGTTGTCCGATTTAGAATCCAATCACTGTTTCCATGTTGTATATCATGACAAGAAAAATATAATTGGATGACTTTGACCTTTAACTCGTTAAAGTAGACCGAAGCAGAAGCACATCATGCAATCAGATTAAAGATATAACGCAAAGTGTTATAATTCCCTCCAATACAAGACTGTTCCTTATTAGATGTTTTTGTTGAAGGTTAACCACGAAAAAGTCCATATCCTGCCTTTCCAACATTTCCTGAAACATGCCTAGCTATTTAAACCACAAGCCGTCTGCTGTCCGACAGTGTTTCCAGATAACACAGTTAGTGCAGGAGGATTAGAAGGAGCACGATGGCGCCTGAAATGAACACTGGGGATCTCCAAATTGAGTTAAGGAAAAAGTAGATTCTTCAAATGTTATCCGGTATATCAACTTTGTTCAGTTTTAAATCGTCTTGTTTTAGGACTGTTTTAGTCAATTGACATTGGAAGTCTTTGGCATGAACCTTACTAAAAACAACCATGCCTTGTGGTCTGGCGACGATGTCAGTCCGTGTGTATTCTTGGGAGTGTTTGTTAAGTGAAAATCAAGTTGACATGGGTGTGTCGATTTTGAAGAGGCTTGTTTCCCCTCAAGGTCCGGAAGCGGGAAATGTTTAAACAAAGGTTAAGGGCACAGCTGCCAGGGAGATCTGGCTCTATATGACGTTTTGTTGAAATACTATGACCTTTTGTGTTAAACTGCAAGAATTATGGGTGGAATAAAATCCTTGGGTTTATGTTGACCTTGTATATACAATTTAAAAAAATAAAATAAAATAAAAAAAGTATTTATAACTGTTTTAGTTACTTTCAATTGATTTAAATTCATGATTGTGAATGGATAATGATTATCTTATTCACATACATGGCTTTTCCATATTCATGGCGACATAACATATGCTTGGCGGCAGGTGAATGACGTTTTACTGCAATTCAGGTCAGGGTGTCCTCACTGCTGCATCTGTCATACATACCAGTGCTGGGTGTAAATTTAAATCACATGCAGCCATACCAGACAACTAAATTAAGCACATGTTTCATCTTTGACCGACAATACTTCCCCGCACAACAGGGTATTATTTGTGTTGTACCCTCAGTGATTTTTACACGAATCACTAAGTTGATCATTATTCATTGTATAATAAATATATGAACTTAATTTAACCTTGTCAGTAAAAGAGTAACGTTTCCCGTGCTAATCTGTCTTAATGTAAACATGGAAAGGAAAGGCTACGCCTAAGACTTGTGAGAAAGTGAAACCTCACTCATTTTTCCAGGAACATCCTGTTGTAAGATGAGGTCATATATTGAGATTACAGAGGGTTAGGACAGAGAGGGGAACCATACAACCCCATTGTATTTGTACTGTTTGCCGACATAATAAACACTTAAATGCTAGATAATGTTTATTGTTCTTGTGAACACGTACAAGTAGATGCTCAGATGTTCATTTATAGATGCTGAATTGCTCCCACGTTCAATGCAGAGAAGCAACCATGATTCATCATTTGTCAGATTCTTCATTCTTCAAGTGAATGCTTCAACAATATTAAAACAAATAGGGGAATGGGTTTACATTTGTCAGAATTAAGTAATAACATTCAGGTTTTGTCGCCAGCAGTACATTTTTATACTTAAAGCCGACCACAAAACTTACCCACACATACTTACACATACACACAATATATATATAGAAAACATACATCTTTATATATAGATATATAGCAAGAGAAATTACAATCAAAAGCCCATGACGGATAAAAACATTATACAATACAGTTTAAAACGAGTTCTTCATGAAACGTCCTTTTCCAATACCATTTTCTAGTACAAAAATACTTAGTTACACAACTTCAGACAGAGAAAGACACTTTATACAAGATAAAGACTTTATACAATGTGGAAACAGAAAGCATTCAAATGGAGGACACAGTCCTCCCTATGTGGGATGATGGGAGTCACCTGGTCGGCCAGACGGCAGAACCCCCTCCGCCTGACCGAGCTGCAGTGACGCTTCGCAGCGCAACTTCAATCGCATGACTGTGAGGCATAACTGTCAGGCCTGCTGTCAATGAGAATAATAATGGTGCTTTTATTTTGAATTTACTTTCATAGTTGTGATCTTAACAGAACAGACGACTATCTGAATGTCCTTGATTGATTCCGTCACTGGGTTTATACGATTTATTTATGGACCGTAAAGGGAACCAATTTGGTTACATTTAGCCTTTATCACATTGAGTTTTTAAAGGCTTTAAGTGGTACAATCACAGACAATTTCCTATAAGTAACTAGATATGAAACACTAAATATAAGTAAATAGTTTCACATTTTCTTACGATTATTACTATCAATCCATACATGTAATGTTGTCTGTAAGCATGAATTGGGACCTAAGTTGATCTCCAATAAGCTGCGAACATTATTTCTGAGTACATGGTTCAGGTGTCAATCTGGCTTTGGCTTTATTGGAACCTTCGTCGGTTAGTACTGTAACGTCGACAGACAAAGGTTGAGTGCCGTTGTCTCAAATGGGCTCCGATAATCATCGAGTCCGTTCTCTCTTACTGGAGTTGACCATCTGTTGAACCGGCTTCTCCCCTTGCAATGAAGATGTGGAGAGGGCGACATCTTACCCCATCCGTAAGGTTTCGGTGATGACATCATCAGGTAACTGCCATGACATCATCAGGTGTATTCGATGACATCATGGGGGTGACGTTGTCGTCACAGCAAAGCATTGATATGATCAAGGGACAGAGACAACGTTTTTTTGGCTCGTCTTGTGTGTGTGTGCATGTATGTCTGTGTGTGTGGTGTGCATGTGTGTGTGTGTGTGTGTGTGTGTGTGTGTGTGTTGTGTGTGTGTGTGTGGTGTGTGTGTGTGTGTGTGTGTGTGTGTGTGTGTGTGTGTGTGTGTGTGTGTGTGTGCGTTGCTTAAGAAGAGCTGTATTTCTGGCTGGACCGGGAGCTGGTGCGGTCCAGCCCGTTTCCCTTCCAGTGACCTCCAGAACCCCGGCTATCAAGTGTCCTCGTTCTGTAACACCAGCAGCACAGGCAGGACTGCAAACACACACACACACGCACACGCACACGCACATACACGTACACACACACGCACATACACACACGCACACGCACACGCACATACACGTACACGTACACATACCCATAGACAGACGAACACATGCACACACACAGACACACAGACACGCATACACACGAGAGTCATGAGATTCTTGTTGGGGTCATGTGCCTAATGAGGAAAGATCAGATGTGTGCGTCACTCTCCTACCTTGAAGCAGTTCTTAAACTTCTGGCTCACGAAGTAGAGGGCGATGGGATTGATGCATGAGTTGAGAGAAGCCATGTTGATTCCTATGTAATCCATCACTAACAGGAAGCTGGAGGGCCAGAGAGTTGTCGTCAATACATCAGGAAGTCACAGCCCGGAGAACAATAGCTTCTTCTGTGTGTTTCCCTCTGGGAATGTAAATATATATGTTGCGTGTGTATGCATGGGTGTATACCTGAGCAGCTCACAGCGGTTAGGGTCATTCTGGTCATAGATTGTCTTCTTGAGGATACGACTGAGGTGAAGCGGCAGCCAGCACAGAGCAAATATCAACACCAGGCAGAACACTGTCTTGGCCACTTCCCGCCGCTGGAGAACCATAAACACACAGAGACAATGTGGGTCATCTCCAGACCATGTGATCACACGAGGCAAAGGGTCATGGGTTCGTCAGTGAGGGGCCGCCTTGTCGCCGTCCTCTCACAGAACATTGTAAAATGAAAAAACAAACGTGAAGTAGTGGGTGACATCAAGCTTCATCCTGGTCCGCAATCTGGATTCAAATGCACAAGGTTTTAATATAATTTCAATACAATTGTGATCTCTAATCGCCCTTAAAGAAATGTGAATAGGATTGCATGTGTTATCATTACATCACTATATCAAACATCCCTTGGAGTGGAGATGGCGAAAGCCTGAGTTACCAATAGAAGCTCCCCCCTAGTATATTTGATTTTACAAAAAGCCAGAAGGCATTTTCTTTACATTGCTATTCTCCCTGCCAGAGAGACGACCCCAGGGGGGGGGGAGGGGGGGCTACCTGCTTCATGTGGTCGTTGAGGGCAATGCGCATGCCCTTCTTGTGCCGCAGCATCTCACAGGACATGAGTGCGTAGAAGATTCCGGTGCAGGCCAGAGGCAGGCAGAAGTAGAAGCCGAAGAGCCACCAGTCCTTCACGTCCTGGTAGAACTATGGGTGGAGGGGGGGGGGGGGGGGTGGGGTGCAATGTGGTATTTCTTCATACACGACACACAAAACAAGTGTAATCAAATAAGAAAGGGACTGAATTGTGTAAATAGATTATATCGGGGGGTATATTGGAGTCATGTTTTGAATCGCTCAATCACTGATTCAATTGTTATCCGACGAAATGGCATTGAAGATGAATGTTTACTCTACATAAGCCAGTTTTTTTTATACATTCATTTATTTCTGGTTCATTTGAACCATTGCATCAGGCGGCAGGAGGGCGGTTGTGTCTGTGTGGAAACAAGAGACACATCCTTCTGTTTCCCGCTGTAGTCTAGAGTGGACCAGAGGGGGGTTCAGCGCGCCGGAGACCAGGGCGTACCTTCATGAAGTCACTGGTCTGCTGAGGATGCAGAAGGCACACGCGCAGCTTGTTGCCCCTGTAGGGCAGCTCCAGCATGTCGAAGGCCAGCGCCTCCGGGATGGCCAGCGCCACGGCAACCAGCCAGATTAGAGTCACCTCCACCGCCTTCCAGAGAGGAATGCCCATCCCCTTCACTCTGCTCCACGACGTGACTGCGTGGTAGCTACATGCGCACAGACACACACACACACACACACACAAGCGCGCACACAAGCGCGTGCACACACGCACACACATACAACACATGCATGCAACGCAAGCACAAACACACAAAATCATACACACATGTATGAAAGCCGCACACACACACACACACACACGCATACACAATTAAGCACACACATAAACATGCACAAATGCATGAAGCCATGCACACAGACACACACACACATTTTGAAGATGTCATTTGCGTGTGAGCCTAGGTGTGTGTCTGTTTGCCTGCATGTATAAGTATGTGTTATGGGTCATGGAGTGGGTCTGTATTTACCGGTCAATGCTCAGGGCACAGAGGCTGAGGACAGTGATGCCCACAGAGGCTTTCTGAATGAAAGGCATGAGCTTGCAGATGTACACTCCGAAAGGCCAGTCCTTTGCTATCAGCTGCCAGGAGAGATGATACAGATAGACGTGAAGGTTAGGACTCAGTCAAGCATTACTACACAGCGCATCTCTTCAATCAATAGGATGTCCTGTACATCCAAATGAGACACGAAGGAGACATGGTTCAAGAGAAACCCTGTTCTCAATTAGAGAGCAGAGACACCGTACACTTTCTAGAGATACTTTTACCAACACATTCTTCCACATAATTTCTTATCAAGTGAATCATTATAGAAATGCACATGTCCACTAGAAAGCCTCTTACCCCCTTATTATTTAGCTGTCATCTTTTAAATTCCTGCGTCTGGTATCCTTCCACATGGGAGCACATACATTCAGAAAGTCTGGTTTAAGGACGGCACCGCGATGCAAGTCCTAAAACGGTTCCATCGAGGGGATTTAGCCCAGCTTAAACAGAGATCCTAATGGACTGAACCCTTTCAACATTTAAACCACATCAGGTATGGCCAGAATCCCCCCAAAAAATCTTGGCCCAATGTTCCCCAAAAAGGATTATAAATGGATTGTTAGCATCTGCCTGCTGTCATTTAGGAAGAACAGTTTTCTCAGCCGGCAGCTGGTTGGGAGGGGGGGGGGGGGGGGGGGAATCTAACCTTCAAGGCAGCTCACGCTAGAATCCATCTTGCCAGATATCCAGTTATCCATTCATAAAGAGGGGGTTTGGGGGCTGGAGATTGAACCCTGAGAGGCAGCTTGTTCTGTGAGATCAAGCTCACACGAGAATCCATCTCGCCAGGCTTCCAGTTATCCCTTGTGGCCGACACCCACAGTGGTTCGGACCAATCAGCAGGGTCCTACCAAGACCAACGTGGTCTACGTGATGGACAGTGATAGATAGATGGTTTATCCAATCACCTGCCAAGTACTTTCTTAGAGAGGGTCTTTCCCAACTGTTCCCAAGGATGACTGTCCAGATGGTTCCGCGTAACACCCACCATCTGGCGTGTCAGGTTAGGGGGAAATACCTCCTGTAGAAAACTAAACAGAACCAGACTGAAACTGCAGATAAACTCTGTGGTGGGCTTGTAAACACACCGCAAATAGTCAGATCCCAACGGGGGGGACACGGATGGGCGCCACCGAAGGCAGCGGGGCCAGGGGCCTCGCCCTCAAAGGTTGAGCGGTGGATATTGTTTCTAACAGGTTCCTACAATAATCCAACCACACTTGGGGTGAATTGGCGGTCACTGAGGGGGGAGTGGGGGGGTTGAGGATGGGGGGGTAGGGGCGTGGTGGTGGGGGGGCTTTCAGGGGGGGGTGCGTGGGTGGGGGGGGGTACCTTGTAGACGTTGATGGGGATGGCGATGAGGATGTAGAGCAGGTCGCCCAGCGCCAGGCTGCCGATTAGCACGTTGGGGCCGTTCCTCATGCACTTGTTCTTGTAGATGATCCTCAGCAGCGCTGAGTTGCCCACCATGCCCAGCACGAAGATCAGGCAGGACACCGCAGTGTTGACGTACTTGAACGCGTTCTTGATCTCCGTGGGCTTGTGGCACATGGGCGGGAAGGGGCCGCGGGCTCCGGCTCCGGCATCGGGGCCCGGGGCCTGGAGCGCCAGGGAGGTCGTCGTCGTGGTGACGACCTCTGTGACCCCAGTGGCGTTGGGTAGGCCATCAGGCCCCGGGGTGCGTCCGGAGTCGGAGTCGCGGATGAAGCGGGAGGCGGAGCTCTGCGCGGCCAGCAGCACGCACAACAGGCCGACGACGGCTCTCATCGTCACCGGTTGGCTGTTCACGCGGCACACACACGCACCCACACGTACACGTGCACACGCACAGGCTCGGACACAAAGGGAGTCTAGCGAGCTAGTTACACAGGCATGCACTCAATGACTCACTAGCCACATTGAGACCCATTTAGCAACACACACATACACACACCACACACACACACACACAACACACACCACACACACACACACACACACACACACACACACACACACACACACACACACACACACACACACACACACACACACACACACACACACAAAGACAAAGGCCCTTCTCTGAGACACGTGGATAGGTAACACGATTTCTTCAGGTTTCCTGTAAAAAGAGGAAGAAAAGAGGAGCAAACAAATTTATCTCAGTTATATTGGCTTTAGTTTTCGTTTCCACACACACATATCTTATCTTAAGGACAAGCCTCCTAATCCTTCTCTCAGATAACCCAAATAAGTAGAAATAAGAGGACTGAAAGGGAGAAAGTACCCTCCGTAAGCATTTCTTTTATGTAATTTCCGAAAGTAGAAAACTTGGTAAAAAACAAAAAGTAGTTGTGTGTCTGTGCACGGGTTAATTTGTGTGTCAGTCTCTGTGTGTGCGTGTTTCTGGACAGTGACACTTTGTTTCAAAGTGAACCCCAAGGCTGTGGTTCTCTACAGTCATGGGTACCCCCAAATCCCCAGGGGGCACCCTGAAGAATCGAATGATTGATGAGGACAATCTAAGAGGCACGCCATCAACCAACGTTCTGTCTCACACACACACACACACACACACACACACACACACACACACACACACACACACACACACACACACACACACACACACACACACACACACACACACACACACACACACAGACAAAAAGACACAAGACATACACACACACACACACACACACACACACACACACAGGACACAGACACACACACACACACACAAAAAATAGAGCACACACATATGCAAAAATAGACACAAGAGATACAAATGAGCCAACAAACACACACACACACACACACACTAGAACTCATACACACAAACTCGCAAGCAGACAAGATCCTATACACGCAAACAGACACGCGATCTCACAATCTCTTAACAAATGTACAGTCCCTGTGGTCAGCAAAGCGAAGCGAAGGTATGTGAGCATTTCCGAGCAAGAGGAAAGTTACACAAACACTTCTAAGCCAATGTTGTTAACAAGTGGTTTTCCGCACACATCCAAACAGTGCCACACACACACACACACACACACACACACACACACACACACACACACACACACACACACACACACACACACACACACACACACACACACACACACACACACACACACACACACACACACACACACATGCATGCATGCAGACTCCATGCGCTTGTTTGAGGTATCAGAACAGAAAGAGAGACAAAGGAGATGGTATATTTGATGGAACATGTTTTACAAAAATCAAATGTCAGATTCAGAATGTTGTGGCAGACAGTACACTTACACACGAAATAGATTTTATTTTGGATACTTATACCTGTTTCTATGTCATAATTGATTGTGTCAAAAAATGCATGTTTTCAAACTCAAAAATATTCAATTAGATAATCGTGATACAAGTTGAAAAAGATATGTTGTAGAAACAGTCTCGCTTTCTGGTTGTTGAAATAACATCCCAGCTCAACACGTTGTTTCAGTGCTGTTAACTTGGACATGCCAAAGCGAAGTTCGGTCTTCCTAACAGTGGCGTCTTTGCATTAGGGGCCAGTGACAGGACTCAATGACATTTCAAAAATGTCATTAAGCATAAGTTAATAATACATTACTTGTTAATAATTAATTACATGTCCGCAGTTTTAATTTGATGAACGCAATTGTCTTACTTTTTGTAGTGTAGTAGTTGTGTGTGAAATTGTTTGTTGCTCCGTCTCGTCTGTTCCGCTCGGTGGGGCCCAGCCGAGATGGCCCTGTCTGCTGCGTAGAAAACTGTGGAGCTGTTGCGCGAGCAAGCGCATGCGCAGCGCCCGCTTCTGTTTCGGCTGTGGGGCCAGAAGTTCAGGGCCCCAAAGCTCTTCTCATTGGCTGATTTGTAGAAGGGGCGGGGTTTACGGCGGGAGCCGATCAGATCTTGCTAGCAAGCCAACCTAGTTACTGTTACAGTTACAGTAAATAACAACAAATGGACGTTTCGTTCATTAAATGATGAATCGTGTTGAGTATCTGTTTTATGTGAGATTAAGCACTTTTACCACTTGAACAGAAGTTGGAGATAAAACGTGAGTGGTGGCTTTGTATATTGATTTCTGGGTGTGCGCCGTTGTGTTTTTATTGTTGCCAAGTTGTTGTTTCTTGAGTTTTGATATTTTGAGATCTTGAATGCTGCCATTTGGTGGTGCTATTGCTATAATAGCCTAATATATGTCGTCAGATTCGCGTTTGAGTGATGGCATTATTCAGCTACAATTTTGGTCCCCTCTGTCACTTGCTACTTTGTTTTTGTTGTGATGGTAGTAATATGTGGTATTTCTGGATTGTGCTATAATATTTTCCTGCATGGGCCCCACCAGAGTTTCCAATCCAAAATCGCCACTGCTTCCTAATAACAATGTGACATCTATACGACGGAGTATTAGGGCCACACATGAAAGTTTAAACTTTAAAGTCAACATGTCGACATTAAACTCGAACATCTGGAAGACTTTGGAAAACGGATTTCCGCGCGTAACAGTTTTAATGCATCAATTCGAACCACTTTTTTTTCATTCAGTGATTTATATTAATGTGTTAAATGCCTACATTCTTTTTACATATCTTTCGTTTAAAATTGAAAAACTCGCACGACAAAATCTTGCCCAGTACATCGTCAAAAGCTCCCAGTTGGCCCTCAGCCACGGGCTGCTCTTTGCTGGCGCTCGGAGCCTCGCACACATGATTCTCTCCGACCTAGAAACGATCTCAATCAAAGCCTTCAAAGCGCGTCCAAAGCAGGTCCACTTTTCAGATGGCCCTTTTCTGTTTGCACCGGTTATGAGCCTTATAATAATGAAATAGTCTACAACTTTTGACTACACCTTTGAACTGCAACACTTTGGAGCTGATCCTGAATGTAATTATGTATGGTTAGTGAATCCATATTATAATTGTTCAAATATATGCTATCCATAACAACAATTAAAAAGCAGTCCAATTTCAGTATTTGAAAAATAAAAAATGTAGGCATACTACATTAAAAATCGCAGCTCGTATCTTACTGTTTGTGAGGGATATATTATGAATAACTGCTTTAAATCAAAGAATGTATAAGCCTATAATAGTGTAGAAAATAAAGTGATTAACTTTATTCGTGTATAAAAGAATAGGCTTATATATTTTATAAATAATACAAATATTTAGGTCTAGTGTATTTGTACATTATTGTCCATCCTTTATATCCAGTGCATCAGAAGTCCGGATTGTCAGAAAGATGCTCGGTCATTCTGCAGTCACTACTATCGTGCACAAGGTGCAACTCGATAACTACAGAGAAATCGAAATACCCAGTTGATAACGTACCAATTACTAACTTTGTGTCTGTATACATGCCCTCTAAAACATCTCGACTGGACTTACCTGGTATCCAACGCTTAAGCGAAATGATTTATTTCCCATTCAATATTCCAATAGATTTCAATGGAATGGACTCGTGTCACGTTTATCTAACGACTCCGGGTCCACTTTACTCTTGGTTTACTGAGATGGGCCTCTTCTGCCCCGTTCTGTTCTGCTCAGACGATCAAAAATTAAGTGCGGGTTTTATAGTGGGAAGCCCGGGGACTGCCGCCAAGAGCCAATCAGAACACAGATACGAGCATCTCTCTTTTATTTTTTTCTGCATGCTTTCGTAAAAAACGAAATACGGTGAAATTAAGTCTGAACAACTGGTCGGGCGTATCAGATGTTGACTTCAAGTAAGAATAAATAGTTTAGTAACCCAGTAGTCTCACAAGTTGTTGGTCAATATTGGTCAATAGTCCATCTGTTATCACTTTATTGGAAGATGTTGCTGTGTGTTGTGCGCAATAACACACAGAGTTCTCCGGGCTTCAGCCACGATTAAATCTTACCATGAAATAGATCGAAGATACAACAGCCACTTCTCCACACTCCATTTAGCTCGACAACAGAAGCCATGTGAGTGTTGGTTATTTTAATCTCTTTTAGATGTATTAGATCCAACATAAATCATGACGTGTTTCAATATTTTTCAATCAATTCAACCTGAACAATGGCTCAAGAGACACACACTTGCTCAAACGTACAAAAAAACACACACACACACACACACACACGCGCGCGCGCACACACACACACACACACACACACACACACACACACACACACACACACACACACACACACACACACACACACACACACACACACACACACACACACACACCACCCAAAAAACACACCACAAACCACATACCACGCATGATTCATGAAATAGGTTTTAAATCACTCTCCGCTATGGGGAGCACAGAGAACTCCAAGTTGGGAAATATGGTTAACATGATGCTTATGTCTGCGTATTCATCTATCTTGTACTTCCTTGCACTGAGTGTACTGTGCTTGCATACTCCATAACATGCTGCTGGAGTACTGGAGTATACTCAAGACTTCTTCCACCGAGATGCATCCACAGAGAGCAACACTTATTCCTGCGTTTGTCAAACTGTGCAACAGGCTGGTCAAAACTTCAACTGTGCATTACACTTGTATACTCTGCACTGTGCGTCATTCATTCATACTGTGCATTTCAACAAATATTCTGACCATACTGTGCTTGCATTTTTAAATATGATTAGATCCCATTCCTCAGCATTAATAATTATAATGTTGACTGATTTCTTTTTGTTATTTTCTGTTTTCTTGTAACTGGATCGTGACCAAATTTCCGCCTGGGGATCAATATAATATTTCAGATTCTGACTGATCCCCTCTCTCTAAAATCCTTATTTTCGCTCTGTTTCATCTCTGCTCAATTCCTCTCCTCTAATCTTTGTTACTTTTCCTTTCCTCTACCCTCCTTCTCTCCTCTCTGTCCCTGTCTTTTATCTCATATAATCTCCTTTATTTTTCTTTCCTCTCCTCTCATCAACTCAAACAGCATTCACGTATATAACCCGACAACAACCCTCCCTTCAGCTCGACGTGACAAAGACGAAGGAGCACATTGTGGATCTGAGAAGGGAGAAAACACCAGTGACCCCCTGTTTCCATACAGGGGGTCCCTGTGGACACTGTTGAGGAATTACCTGGGTGTGTACTTTAATAATAAGTTGGACTGGACTAGAAACACTGAGGCCGTCTACACACTTTTCCTCAGGAGGCTGAGGTCCTTAAACATCTACCGGACGATGCTGAGGATGTTTTATGAGTCTGTTGTAGCCAGTGCAATCTTCTTCGCTGTCACATGCTGGGGCAGTGGGATGAAGGTCGCAGACACCAACAGAATTGACAAACTGATCAGGAGGGTCAAAATGCCTTTTGCAGTGGTGATAGAGTGTACTGTCTGCCACAACATATCTGAATGCTAAACATACTTGATTCGTTGATGAAAAACGGTTGTGGGGGAGGAACTGGACACCCTGACGACCGTGGCAGAGAGGAGGATGCTGTCCAGGCTTCAGTCCATCTTGGACCATGTCTCACACCCTCTCTACGACACCCTGGCCCAGCAGAGGAGCACCTTCAGCAGAAGATTCCTCTCACCCAGATGCACCACAGAGCATCTGGGTAAACTTTACAACGCCTCCCTTAGAAAGTCAGACACCCCCTCTCTGTAATCTCTGACCTCAAACAAAGACTAATTCTTGCACTTTTTGCACAATACTGTACAATACTTTTGCACAGTGCTGTCTTTTATATTATGTATGTATGTATATGTATATATATATATATTTATATATGTATGTGTGTATGTATATGTATATATAGTGTTATATATAAATTTATATTGTCCTTAAATTTATGTTTTATGTATATTTGTATTTCTTAGGTTGTATTTTTTATGTATGTATATATGTTTATATATTATATATATATAATATTATATTTTATTCTTAATATTTGTGTATGTATATCTGGAGTTCGTGACAAAAATAATTTCCCCCTGGGATGATTAAAGTATTAATCAATCAATCAATCAATCAATTAAGTCCTAGTCGTGTGGTCTCGCTCGGCTCTCCTTTGGGGCAACACACATTAGGCAGACTATGACGTTAACAACACAGACACTTAATTTGCCGGCAGACGATTGTAGGGAAACAAACACACAAACACTGATAATGAAGTGGCAAACACAACGCATTCCTTAGGGGCCAAAAACACACATTAGTCAGACTATGACGTTAACAACACAGACACTTAATTTGCCGGCAGACGATTGTAGGGAAACAAACACACAAACACTGATAATGAAGTGGCAAACACAACGCATTCCTTAGGGGCCAAAAACACACATGCAGTTACACACACAGACAGACAGACACACACACACACACACAATCACACGCACGCACACACACACACACACACAGACACGCACACACACACACACAAATCACGCACGCACGGACGCACGCACGCACACACACACACACACACGGTCCTGTCTTAGAGTTAAATTTTAAATCCCTTGAAGTTGGAGTGTGTAGCATCTAACTGTGAATACGACCAACTGAATACCCTTTCCAACAGCGTAGAGAGGCCTGCACTGGGCTGTAAAGGTCCAGAGCTTCCAAAATGCAGATAATCCATACATTTTATTGAGTTATTTAATCTGTAAATCTATAGGTCATATCTTTATATTAAGAAGGTGCCCTCTCCAGAGCTGTTTGTCCCTTCTAGGCTACTGTAGAAACATGCAAGTGCAACATGATGGGCTTCGTAGAAGAAGACTGGTCCCCTATGCTGATATAAAGGGCACCCAACCACAGCACTCCCCCCCTCACCCCGCCCCCTCACCCCCCCCCCCCCCCCCCCACACACTCCCTACGGACTTCAGTGGGGGTTTCATTCGGTCTGGGCACGGCACCTTCTCAACGAGCAGATGCCCCTGCAGCCAAAGGGGGCGCCAAAACACCAATTTCTCACACAATGTTCGCCACTGTAAGCAGCACATGGGAGGCTGGTCCGATATGGATGACCTCTCTCTTCAGACAGGGAAGCAGAACCAAATCTCTGGGGTTAATACCATCACGTGCTTGACCCCTCTCCATAAAAACAACTCGTCCGCGCCTATAATTTACACAAGAGATCTTTTCTCCATGGTCCGGTTTATCGAAAGGGCAAGAAGTTAGCCCACCACGTAAATCAAATTATGTGACGTTAACTAAACGTTAGAGCATGTGAGGGAATGATCAAAGTGCTCTCCCTCGTTTTAAGGCTTTCTCGCAGATTCTTATGACTTTGTTCACCTTTTTCGACTTAAAAAACGTCTCCCCTGTTTTTTTTGCATTGTTACTGTTCCCTACTTCTGGAGCGACACAGATATTTCCTTCCTGAGAATGGTAAAGAACCACTTATCTTATCTCATCTATAGAGTGGGTGATAAACAAGGAATAAATGTGACCGCAGCGAATGCTTCAAGCAAATCAAATTTTAAGTGCTTCACAGCATGGGGGTCCCACAGAGGTACATTTTTTGATTACCAGGAAGATACAACATGAAGTATCTTTCCAGGTGGTGGGGGAACAGTGTAGCAAGGTGTTTTGTGTTCACTGGTCATGCTGCCAGGTCAAAGAAATTGATGGCTTCTTCAGAGGGTCAGACACACCAGGGGAAGTCGCCAAGGCCTTCGGCTGGCCAGCTAATCAAGGTGTGAGCCGTAGAGCTGTATCAAAATTCTATTTTTTTTCCCATTGTGCTTCCCGGTCACAGCTGTTCCTGTCAAACTTCTCCCTTTATTTATTTATTATTATTTATTAACAACTTCAGACCTAATCTCCAACCTCACCTTCCTCTCAAAACTACTGGAAAGAGCCGTCGCAACACAACTCAAGCAATACCTCCTCTCCAATAACCCATACGAAACATTCAAATCCGGCTTCCAATCCCACCACAGTTACTGAAACAGCCCTACTTTTCTACAATTCCCTCCCTTTTTCTTCGTAGTTACCATACCGAAATACTTTAACAAATAAAGTGAGTTAAAAAGCGACCCGTTTCAAACTACTTTCAACAAGAGTTAGACAAAACACTAATCCACGCCTTCATCATTTGCAGACGCCACTATTGCAATAGCATTCTCTACGGCCTCCCCTCCACTATTCTTCAAAAGTTGCAATACATTTACATTTACATTGAGCAGACGCTTTTATCCAAAGCGAC
>OLKM01000234.1:265000-330000 GCA_900291075.1 Melanogrammus aeglefinus
TGTGTGTGTGTGTGTGTGTGTGTGTGTGTGTGTGTGTGTGCGAGTGTGTGTTTCTGCTTGTGTGTGTGTGTTTCTTGCTGTGGTGTTCTGATGTGTGCGTATGTGTGTGTGTGTGTGTGTGTGTGTGTGTGTGTGTGTGTGTGTGTGTGTGTGTGTGTGTGTGTGTGTGTGTGTGTGTGTGTGTGTGTGTGTGTGTGTGTGTGTGTGTGTGTGTGTGTGTGTGTTTGTCTGTGCGTTTGTGTGTGCGTTGGGAGGGGGAATGGGAGGGTAGTAGGTACGGCTAACCCTGATGAGAAATCTGTGACCAGGTCATGTGATGGTGGTGGTGGGGGGGGGGGTGTCAATACGGCCACCTGAACAAACCTAAAGAACATAAACCCCTCCTCCTCAACCAATCAAAATACTCTCAGGTGACACCCCTCACCCGCAGCCCATTGGAACTTTCCCCCACTAATAGTGTCACATTTCCACATAATATCCCACAGCAGGAGAGCCTAACGGAAAACAGAAGTGACGTGCCCACCCATAACACATCATTTACAAGCAAACAAACCCTCATCCAAATGCATTCTCCTTGTTAGACACCAAGAGCCCCTCTCTCTGTCATTGTCACACACTGATTCAAGAACAAACAAGAAGATAAATGAGAGCTTACTGACTCCATTAAGTCGCTATTTCAACAGATCTGAAAAATGGGTAGCCTGTAGAAAAGATACTTTTAAACATACTTTCGTGTAATTTTCAACAACAAAATCACATGAATTAATTATTGCATTACAATACATGCGTAAAAAAATCTCCTTTAAAATCCCAAATCCCTGTATTCACAATAAGTAGTAAACTGATTGCATCTCCTTCTTTTCCTCCTGTTATATCCCTTTTGATTTGATTTCCTACCATGCTTGGACATTAAACATGCAATCTTTGGAACAATGCAGTCTTTTCATCCAGCAAGGTCCTGGCCGGGGAGTGACAGTGGCCTGACCCCCAGCCTGATGGAGCCAGATCTCTGATTGGACGACTGAAGACTCAGATGAGTGGATAAGACTGGAGACCGGTGGGTAAGCCTGGCGACAAATCCGGAGATGAGTTGATAAGAGCTGTTCTCTTAAAAGGCGCCAGGCCCGTGACTAACTAAGAGGTGCGATCTATTATCACTCTTAGACTAACACACCGTGTGGTAAAAGTACTTTGTCAAAACATGTTGTTTATCTTTTATGTTCTATTCTTTAACCCCGACCCGAACCCAACAGCCAGCTGTACACGTGTATGACTTATCGTTGTTTTATTTGGCCATGATTTGCGGCTGTAATGCCCGAACTTTCCTCACAGAATTGAAGAGCTGTCTCGTCTTGGCTTATATTATCGCCTTCCCCATCTTTCAACTTTTGTATATGTTATGGCAATTTTATTTCTTCTTCATTCTACTTGTCAAGGTCAAAGAAGGAAGGTCAACCCAAAGGTATAAAAAACTGGAGAAAATTCACTTCAAGAACAACAAGTGGGTCCAGTAAGGTTTTTTTTTCAGCCCCTTTTTCAGCCCCTTTTTCAGGCCTAACAAACAGGCCTACACTAGGAAGTACTCACTATGAACTGGAACATTTCTCCCAGCACCTCTCCTATGGCCGGGGTGGGGATGAAACAGGCCTCATCAGTTCGTACAAGATGTGACAATAAAGGCATATTTTTAAAGCAATGAAAAAAATGGCCATATGCTGTAACGCTGTAGTAGTGAAGTTACAATGTCGTAATATTTAATGTATACACATGTGATGGCAAATGACAGAACAAAGAAACCTAAGCCAGTGGAGCCAGGGGACATTTTATTACTCGCTACAGCAGTTGGCAACCGGAACACAACATTCGGCTCAATCTTTTATCCCTCACTGATTCCACAATAGGGATAACCAGAGCAAATCCAGGGGCAGTCATCACAGTTTGCAGTGCATACAGATGTAGGCCTCCAGAAAACAATAGCCTAAATATAATCATTACCGTCCACAGCATGTAAATCTGCTCACATACATGCTAGCTTCGGTCAAGTTACACAGTTCCAATGCTTTCAGGGCACAATTAAGTAACACAAAAACACATCATTTGAAGGGAATAGGAGTGTGTGAGAATCGTTTTCTCTCTGCCCATGTGCCTAAACACCAAGTTCTGTACAATCTGTGCCAGACATCCACCGCATTCCCTCATTAGTAAAGAGCTGCAAAGGTCTTCCTGACGTATACAGTATGTGCTCCCTCTCAACCTCTTGAACACTGCCTTCATGTGACTTTGTGACCAACCAATTCAACAGATAGTGATCACAAGTAAACTGAGAAATTACAAGACAATCTGTTGGTTTGAGCCCTCTGGTTACTTGCTGCTTTATACTTTTAACCCTATCAACTCACCTGAAACCAAGTGCCTTTGAGAATCCCCTTGGGTGAGGAGAAATACCTCAGCAAACAGCAAGACCCCAGCTTGTTGGCTCTGTGGTTGAAGGGTTATGGTTAATGTTGAATCTTTCTTTGGGCGTACACTTTCAGTGCATTATGTAATATCTATATATCTATACCAAGCCCCAACCACAGCGAGATATACCAGCATCCAATGCGGGAGTGACAGACATTGCAGTAGCACCGGGTGGCCACTACGAGGTGGTACCAAAAGGGAGCAATTCTTCGTTGACTCACTTGTTAAACAGGCCGTTTTCACAGTCTCATTAAACCTATTTACAGCCTGGTCCAAAAAAAAACATTCTAGTCAGTATGTTTAGTTCATATCTCCATGACAACACTGAGGGGGATGATTTTTTTTTAGGAGGCTAGTTTTTATTTTATTGGAGGTTAAAATGTATGAATAATTAGGGGCGCGGCCTCTTGAGTGACAGCTAGCCGCTGACTCTCACCCCGACATGGAGGCTAGTTCTCACCTAGATGGGCGTATCCCCATTGATGGGGAGGGAGGGAGATCAATGCACTTTTTTGGTTAATGGAAATGAGGCAGAGTCTATGACGAGTCAAACTAAGATGGCGATGCGCATAAACCAATTGGATGCAGTTGGAATAACTGAGGTCTGCCGGATGCTACATCCATTTTATATACTATCTATGATCTATACGTGATATACCAAGTCATCTACAGATATCTTCTGAATAAAAAACAACAGAAAAATAAGGTCAAACAAGTCTATTAATACATTTTGGTATGGGGAACAAATTGGAATGTATGTCCAGGCAGTCAATGAATGGTTTTGTGGCTTTTTTTGGAAGGCTTTTGGGTTTGAAAGCTGCCATTGAGTAGGCATGATCTCTGCCATGTGGAGCCAGGGTCAGGGCACTCATTAAACGCTCCCGTGTGATACAGTATGAGAACTGTTCCCTGGGGCCTTTACAAGATATTTGTCTTTTTTTCTTAAAGCCAGCTTCTTGCAGTGCGCGCTTTCTACATTCTAAAAAAACTGCTGTTTTGCGAAGGGCGTGGGGGTTATGCTATGGCACTCTGTTGATCCGATTGGCTGCCATGGTTTGGCTGAGAACAGAGATCAACAATCTTGACGCAGTTGTTTACTGTAAACATGACGGACGATCCGGAACCAACAGTGAGACCGTAGAATTCCGAGAATTCTAACCCTCACTCGGACGCGGGCATTAAAGGTGACATATTATTATACCAGTTGTGAGTGTGATTAGCGTCACAAGCTGTTTAGAAAATCGGCCTCTTCTGACATCACAAGTGGGTGTGTCCACCTAGATGTATGACAGATAGATCAGTCTACGGCTTGTAACGCTAATCACACTAACATCTGGTGGTATAATATGTCAACACTGTGGCGTTATAAGTGGCCGAAAAGCTACACTTTCTCTCAGACTTCACATTTAACTGGTGCAAACTGGTTCAAACAAACGTCTGCTGTGTTTGCAATGGGAGTGATTATTCACCTGCTAGTTTTCCTGGCCATGACGTCAAAGCAGCAGGAAATTCAATATGGCCTGTTCTATCAAGCTTGTTCGGAATAAAATTTCAGAACGACAAAAAAAACCCACATATTATTTGACGAGAAAACCACAAATAGAAATGAATACAGCACTTCTTAGAATTCACTAGGTAGGGAGACTATACAGACTGAGGAATAAGTAGGCCGACATGAAATACAATGGGCTTTTGTCAAGAATTAAAGCATGTGGAATGTAACGCATATGCACAACGCATCACACACAACAAGGAGGGTTATCTCTCAGCAACCACAATGCAGTCAGACTAGTTTTACAAAATAAACACTACAAGGAATTCTAAATGGGTCACACAGTATTATACTTCATCATTTTCAAGGAACACAGAAAAAAATGGGGTGGAAGTTCAAATATGATTCCAAAAGTTGTATGTGGATAACGATTAAAACACAGATACCAAGAAACCATTGTGCGTCAAGGCGAGTGGATCCATCCATGCACAGTAAGACACAGAAAAGACACTACAGTAGGAACAGTGCCCACGCAGGGCCACATAGTGATCTCACACTTCCCACAAGAGCGAAACCCTCCGGAGATGCATCTCCAAAAACATCACTTCAAAGACCCAACGTTGTATCTGCCTCTGGAGTTGTTGACCTCAAATTATGCATGGTGCATGCACTTATATTTATGTTTTGTTTATGATGTTGACGTTCCGTAGGATTAATTTCATCCCCTAGCAGCTATTAAGTGGTGGTTCAAGTCAATACAATTATGCCAAACAATAATAGGACTAAAGCGCAATTTTCTCAGACATCAAACACAAGGGGAAAAAATGACTCCTTAGCCTATTGCGCTGCTCTCAAACATCAAGTGTTAGGATGTCCGTGCGTTTTTTCCAGGGAGCAACAAACATCTTTTTGTGTAAACAGGGAAGATGTTCCGATCATGTGCTCTTCATTAGCTATTTTTTAAGTGGAGCTACAAGCGTTCCTCTATGTTCTCATCGTGATGAGGCCTCCATGGTCTACTGCACCAGTTCCTGTTGTCATTCTGGGACATGGAAATACTTTTTTTTTTTGCCCGGGAGGCGTATGAATAGGAGTTAAATGCATAAAGTCTTAACTTCAAGACTGCCACAGTTGAAATACATTAAAACCCTTTTGTTGAATGTTTTGTTATTCAATACTACTTAAACTCACAAATAGTCCGGGTCTACAACATTTTGTTGTTGTTATAGGCTCAAAACGAGTAATGATGTTCTTAAATGTGGTTTAGTTGTCAAAACACTTTGACAGTGTGCCCCAAGGGGTGGCCAGAGGCGACAACGGCCACCCTGATACAATCGCAAAAGATACATAACACATCAAAACAGGATTATTGTGGAACTACAGCATTAGCTGTTCTGGTATTAGTCTACGCACATCAGATAGTCAACTGTAAGAAGTCTCAGGGCCTAGCCTCCCCCCCCCCCCCCCCCCCCCCAACTAGTGTCTTTGATGAGAAGACAGCGCATGCGGCAGCGTGCGGCCGCTAAGAAAAAAAAAACCCTTCACCCATCGTCTAGCCGCTCCTTCCCAGGCAACCAATGAAGTATGTGGAAGGGCCCTAATAGTTCACCTGATGTCTTTCAGAAAGGCACCGGTTTCCTCGCTGTGCCTCCTTTTCAGGCAACCAATTATATATCCGATGGGGCGGGACCCGTCACGCTGAGGGACTTCTTGGAAGGCGGCTCAGTGTTTTGGCTACGCCAACCCACTTATGGCGCATTTCCACTAGCACGGCTCGGCTCGGTCGGCTCGGTGCGCTATTTGCGTGTTTCCACTAGCACGCAGTACCTGCAACCGGGTACATTTTTGGTATCACCTCAGTTCACTTAACCAAAAATGTACCCGGTTGCAGGTACTGCGTGCTAGTGGAAACACGCAAATAGCGCGCCGAGCCGAGCCGTACCGAGCCGAGCCGTGCTAGTGGAAATGCGCCATTAGTTCCCCTCGGCTCGCGGTCCAATGCAGGAGCCTTTTGGTGTGGTCCAGATGCCTCGGACACCAGCCTTCCGAGTTGCAAGTGGGAATATCTCCCAGCTTCCTTGCGGCATTTCATGGAGGCACGGCCCCCTTTTGGTCGGGGCTCCCTCTGAATTCTGAGAGTATGCCGAGTTCAGTGATGACACTCTCAACAAAAATGGCTGTGCCCGTAAAGAGATTTATTTTCTTTGTATTTGTACCCCGTTGGTCATTTTAATGCTCTCATAGACAGTTAATTACATTGCTGCTTTATTCCAGTCGTCAATTTTGCACTATGCATCTTGCTGTGCGTGCATACAATACAATGTGAACAATACAATTGTTTCCGAGCTGCAACTCGGAAGGCTAGTGTCCGAGGCATCTGGATCACACCATTTATGGCGTGTACCCAATGCTCAAAACGGGCCGACGCCGTTTTATCATATGCCGATGACCCGCCCCAACCGTATCCAATCAGCGTCGAAAAGTTAGGAGTGGCTCAGAAAGCTCTTACACCGAGGCGGGTACTGCCTGGGCCGCTAACTGGGTCGGATCGAGCCTAATTTATTGTCAGAAGATAAAAAAAAAAAAATTGGTGCTCAATGTGAAAAACAATGTCAAACAAAAAGATACAAAGCCGAGGGTGACGCTATAGTGCATCATGCTACGGTGGGTGGTTGTATGTTGTCATAGAAACAAACAACCCCCCTGTTCAGATAATAATTGTTGAAATCCTGAAATTCTGTTATGGCTTTTGGTTTAACTGTGCGGACTGGGCCAACTGAAAGAGTCGCCCGATCTGGCAAATCCCATTTCTGGGGCGAAACCGTAGCCCTGGTCTAACATGAACAACTTTCCGTTAAAGTGACTGACACCCAGTGGACACTATAAAAAGGCATGCAATTGCATACACAAGTCAAAGGGTTAATCCCACGATCACAAGTTATTGCATTACACAACTTTTATAAAGGTTTCAAATGATACAATATGAATTGAAAACATAATCCACTTTAAAGGTCATTCACATATAAAATGAAATTTTATTCCTCACATTCAAAGTTAAACATGAACAACGTAGTTGACAGGGAATGAAACAATCATGATGTCAACTTCTGTATACAACAATCATACAGACACTTTAAGTACACATAACACTAGTTGGACCTCCATACACAATACATTTATGCAAAGGCTAAGCATGATAATATTCAAGTATAGTATCAGAGTATTGAGGTCTTTATCAAATGGCCTCTTGTGTTCCAACGAGGATCTAGCAGCACTGAGACACATGCAAGGAGAAGGACAATCATACAGTAAGAAACCATGCACTGTGTGCTCCCTCTGCTGCTCACAAACAGTAATCTGTCGAACTAGAAAGTTTTTATAGTTGCCCCTAAAAAGGGCTGTATATTGAGAGTATAAGAGCAAGGTAGCAGAAAAAAGCATAAGGGAGCAAGATTTGGAAATCAAACTCCTTACCTCTGTATATTTCTTTGCCATTGAGAAGTGGTTGATTCCATGCACTGAGACTGTGATTGACAGGTAATATTGATCCCTTGACCCAATTGCGGAAGTGATGCCCTTATTGGTCAGAAAGTACAGTGCACAGCACATTGCACTTACTAGACAGTTGGCTGTGCCATTTCGAACAAATAATTCTCAAAATCTTAGCTATAGCTCTTTTTTTTTACCAAAGTATGGGTACCAGGCCAGCCATTTCACAATACAAGAGCATCAAAGAGTCTATATTGTGATTCCAACCTCTCAAAGCATAGGTTAGGATCCCTGATGAGGAATTCAATCCATGGGTTGAAACCATAATTGCATTAGACTCGGATATACGTCCGCCATATGATTTCTTAGTAGCAATAATGTTCAGTAAAATTGAATTACTTAATGGATAAATAAATTACGGATCTAGCAATAATGTCTGTACAATACATGTTTGATCTTCATTTGAAGGCCACTTGATTATATCCATACTGAGGAAACGTTCAATTTACTTTAAATTCTTACATATTTCCGTGATAACATGCCTGCTGCACCAAAACAAAAAAAAAACAATTTCTGGATCGAAAGTTCATGCATAGACAATGTTATGAAACAGACCATATAATAGCTTATTACTCGTAGACATTCATACATTTTGGCTTGGTACAAAGTATTTCAGGTTTCAGCCACTTGATTATATCCATACTTAGGAAAAGATAAATTTTCTTTAAATTCTTACATATTCCCATGCTGTGCTGTCCAGTTCCAAAACCAAAACAGTATTTTTTTTTCACTGTATCTCCCTGTATAGCTACCTCATTATTTACTTTTCTAATTACTTCTGTATCATGCCTTAATACCTTCAGCTAACCTGACTCACAGTGGCCCCCAAAAACACCCTATTGATGCACTCTACTTATCTCATATTTACTCATCCTCCCTAAATGAGGTCCTCGCTTCAAATCAATCCCAACTCCTCCGCCGCCACCCGATGTTCAGGTCTCCGGCGCCACGGCCTTGATGGCCAGAGGCTCACCTGCCTTGCCCTGCTTGAGCGGGATGGACTTCCGCCCCGACGTGCGCATGATGGACATGCGGCGACGGAAGCCCTCCCCGGAGAAGAAGTACAGCAGCGGGTCGAAGCAGCAGTTGGACGTGGCCAGGCTCAGGGTCACCACCACCGACTTCTGCATGTAGATCAGCCTCTCGCAAGACCCGTTAGACAGGAAGCTGAGGTGCACGCTGCGCTGCACGTGGTAGGGAGTGAAGCACACCAGGAAGGTCACCAGAACGATAATGATCATCCGGATGGCCCGGCTGCCCTGCGTCCCTCTATGGGTAGGCGTCCTGCGCAGGCACAGCGAGCGGATGATGCCCGCCGAGCATACCAGGATGATCAGGAAGGGGATGAGGAAGCCCACCACCAGGGACAGGTAGTTGAGCACCACCAGCTTGGTGCTCGGCCCGCCCCTGGGCGGCTCGAAGCACTTGGTCTTGTTGGTGAAGGGGTCCTGGGTTTGCCCCGACATGAGGAAGGGTGAGGACATGGCGCACACAAAGACCCAGATGAAGATGCATGCCAGGCGCGCCCGGCACTCCGTCACCAGCCGTATGTTCTGCACGGGGAACACGATGGCCAGGAAGCGGGAGACGGACATGGCGGCCATGAAGAGGACGCTGCAGTACAGGTTGACGTAGAAGGCGTAGGAGCTGATGCGGCAGATGAAGTCTCCCAGGTTCCATTGGCCCTTGTTGGCGTAGTAGAGGATGCGGAAGGGCAGCATGCTGACGCAGAGCAGGTCCGACACGGCCAGGTTCATCATGTACACCTGGAAGGGCGATTTCTTCTGGTAGGTGCGCAGCAGCACCACCAGGGCAAAGCCGTTGCCGAGCAACCCCAGCAGGGTGATGATGGAGTACATGGTGGAGTACACCTGGTTCCGGAAGTTGTCGATGGACGTACACTCGGTCTTGTTCCCTGTCTGATTGACACACAGACAGGCAGCCTGGCAGACAGACAGGAAGGCAGACAGATGGACAGGCAGGAAGATGAACAAAGAGACATATAGCCAAGCAGGCACACGGACAGATAGACTCGCAGGCAGACAGACAGGCAGGCCGATGGACAGACAGACATATAGCCAAGCAGGCACACAGAGGAATGAACAGATAGACAGAAAGATAAAGCAATGGAAAGCCAGACATAGAAACAGGCAGACCCACAAACAGACAGATAGATAGGTAGGCGGATGGGCGGTTAGACAAACAGCACAGATGAAAGATATAGGCAGGCATATCGAAACAAAACTTCAGTTTGAGCTCATTGTGTAGTCGTAGTTTTGGCATGTTCAATGTCACTTTACAAACCCCTCATCGGCAAAACGTCTTCGGATGTAGCCTATTTGTATTTTTACATTACTTTAAACACACCAACAATTAAGCATAATTACATACAAAATAAAAAGAATCGTCAATAATCTTACCAGTCCAGTCCCGGAGTAATTGTTTGTAAGTGCCATATTCATTCAATGTTGTCCTAGGCGTATTCACACTTGATTATTTGTATCGAACTACGAGTTGCGAGTTGCGCATTTAGAACAGCGAGCAATGCGTGTCCTGAGTCAACTGTTGACTGGAGGGACGCGCTTGAAGTTGAGTGGAGCTCGTCACTGTGGTCTTCCTAGAAAACGTATCCTCCTACATTCTCGTAACAAATCAAAGTCATTTCAGACTCCGAGGATATCATATATTATACAAATTTACATATATTGTCAATACATATAAGCAATAATGGATAGGCATTTTTATAATAGGCTGTTCATCAAATTCGGTTTAACTATCAGGCATGGTAGTTACGACTTAATATAACTGAATCAAACGCATTATAGCCTTCTCAGATATTAAATAAAACATAAAAGAATTGTAATCATTCATTTAGTCCAATTGACAATCTTCTCTAGTTTTAAGCTTTATTTCCGGAGAAAGATTGGTTGAAATAGTTTTCGCTCACAATTCCTCCCAGCTGCACCGTTAAGATGACTTCTTAGTTGTGTACTCTACACGTCAGAGGAAACAGGCTATAAATATGCACTTGTTGGACCCGTTCTGTATTGCTGCAGCAAGCAAAGATTATATGAAAAAAAACCACCTGCATGGATATAATCTTTACACTGTCTTTACTTTCAATGTTGGTATTTCAAAAAAGGAGAATATTGCTCAACCAACCATATAAAATAAATGAAATAATTTGAATCCTTTTTTGTCATGCACGTGAAAACAAAAACACATGCAATACACAATGAAACAAAACCTAGCAATAAGGAAGGCTACCACTTAGCACACACCCATTTCCTCTCAATTGTGTGTTGATAATGAGCTGCTGCTACTTAACAAATGGACTGTGGAGATGGCAGTGGAAATTACAAACTGATTTGAACAAAGGCTCTGGTGGTGTGGTGGGAGCTTGGACTAATCCAACTCTAATTGACTTAATGATGAGGGCGAAATTTCTGAGAGCAAATCTTTTTGCCTCACAACTGTGCCCACGACACAGATGATAATGCATCATAACGGCTTTTAGCATTTCTACCAAACCTGAGGTGAATGGTCAGAGTGTCTTACAAGGCTTTTATGGAGTGTTGTGGTTGTGTTTGTTGAATGGTAAGCATCTGTCTAGAGGTCAAGGTCTGTTGTGTCCTGTTTAACTGGTTGTGCAATTCAAACCTTACAAGGTTTGAATATGTCTTTGGGTTTCAGTCTGTATTAATGGTAACAACTGTGGTATTTGATATGTTATCGCTTCCCAGAGGATTAAGGACCATGTTTGAGTCAATGTGATACTTGTTTACCCTTCCTCATAATAAATGAGCTGCGGGCCTTGCCATGTTCTTTCAGTTTATTTGGATTGGATCTTCTATCAGAGGAATAGAAGCAGTCCTGGTCCCAAGCTACGTGATGATTTTCCCCCCATGGGACAGCTTAGATCTCCACAGCTGTATACTCAAATGTGAGGATAGAGAGCAGCTTGGCCCGGGGCCCATGGCTTGGCCCCGGGGCCTGTGGCTTGGCCCCGGGGCCTGTGGCTTGGCCCCGGGGCCTGTGGCTTGGCCCCGGGGCCTGTGGCTTGGCCCCGGGGCCCGGGGCCATCACTAGGACCAGTATTCCCCATGCACCATGTGTTCATTTTACTCTCATGATGGATTAACACTTGCAGAAACATTTTCAATATTTGTGCAGCTCAGTGAGGCAGAGAGAGAGAAAGAGAGAGAGAGAGAGGGAGAGAGAAGAGAGAGAGATAAAGAGGGGGAGAGAGGGAGGAGACAGTAACGATTCTTATCTCATTAATTGAAGCATTCATCCGCACTGATTCGTCAATATGACACAATAGAGCCCAACTGTTAATCTCAAATGAATAAAGTTTGGTTAAGCAGAGGTAAAACAAAAAAGGTTTTCACTATGAATCAAATATGTTGGTTAAATTTTGTAAAGGCAAGAAGCAAAGACAGAAAATGGTATTAAGCCTATAGTGGCAGCAACATCTTAACATTATACAAAAAAATAAGCAAAGAATGCCATGGGACGTGGCTTGAAAAAAAGTTTTGCGATGGAATTTTGCGTGGCTGACACAGTGAACTAGGTTGTCTATGTAGGTCAACCAATTATTTGCTCAGAAAGCACATCACAATATTGAAAATGGGACACCACAAGAGCGAACAGTGGGCTGCAGTAATGCTGATTGAGATCTATCGACAGAGAGATGAAGAGATCAAAAATAGGTTGACGCTGCTGTAAAACGAGGACAGCGGATGCGGCAGAGATTGCAGATGAGGTGGTTCAGAACTCCCTTCCTCACTCGGCTCTGAAGTAGAACAGTACACAACAAGCACTTTTCCATTCCATTTCCTAAAAACATGTTTCATACAGAATCTGTGAGTACCTACCACACTCGACGGAGTGGTACGTTCTGAGTCATGTCCATGGTTACACAGAACATAAAGCGCGATCGTGTGGAACGGTTCCACACAGCACAAAGCTGTACCACCTGTTCCATATCCCAGAGACAGACCAAGGCAGCCCAGATACTGAATCAATTATGTCAAGCCCCAAAGACAGGCATGAGCACGTCTGGCTTAGGAATTGATCACTCAGGGCAGTGGTGTTGTCAGACACACCCAGGTTGGTGTACGTTAGTTGGTGTCTGTCAAAATAGCGCCTCAAATATCATAGTCAAACATTGTTGTATCAGCATGTAGAAATTGTAGCACTGTGTAACACATGCACTCATGTGTGTTCATCCACCTGTATTTGGATTCTAAACTTTTTCTTTTGCACACGGTTTTCCTGGACAGAGAGCTCAGAGCAGCTATCTGCATGGACTGAGAATGAGTCCCTCCCGGGGAAGGCAGTGTCCTTTGTCATTGATTAGGGCAAAGTGTGGATGAGGGTTGTGGTTTGTAGAACGTACAACCATAGGGTTCATGGTGTCTGACAGAGGGTCAGACAAGTAGGACTTAGCAGCAGCTCCAGGCGGCCCCAAGGCATCCAAATTATCGTTGAGTTCCAGAGAGTGATTTGCTTAGATACGGTTCATTAGTGGTTTGGAAAGGAAAGGGAGATGAGATACTCATCTGTAGTGGTCAGTCTCTGACAGATGATAAGAGGTCGCTGTTGGGAAACTGGCTCACTTGATGCCCAGCATAAAGGACCACATTGACCATTGGGTAATGTCATTAATGGCGTTTTCGACGAAAACACAAATAATCGGATTTTGAATGGGTCGATTTGAGGTGCTTAAACCTACATTTCACAAGACATAATCCCAAAAGACTTTTTTTAGCTTGATCTTAGTTCATTGACCACTAAATATTAAATTTGACCCAGCATAGCAGCTGAGTCATATAAGCTTATTTCGAACTCAACATCTTCCCACTGGCTTTTCTTTGGAAGACTATCGATGGTGATGTCATGAAGACAACAACAACTGTTCCAGGGAAATCCCCTGGAAGATGTTTTTAAACATGGGTAAATTGGAGAGAGACTTGGAAAGGTATGGAGTTTGTTGTTATATGTTCAGTGGCGAGAGAGAGGGAGTGACTGCCGAGTAAGAGTTTCCATTGTAAATGTTTTAGAGATTGGCAAATAAAAAAAATAAAAATCCATATTGTCTGTATGTAATTTAGGGTTGAGGGTAGGGTTGAGGCTTAGGGTTGGGGGGGGGGGGGGGTGCACATTGAGAATGTTACAAACGGAAGTGCTGTAGGCCTACCCATGAAATAAAATGGACTTGACTTGACTTGAATCCCATGAGTCAGGCCACGCCCGGATCTTGATAAGACTTGACGTTATACAGTATCTCATTCCTCCACAGAGGCTCTTAAAGTGAAACGTGGTGAGAAGGGTTTTGCACCCCCACAAGAAACAGGTTTTGTAAATGGAGGAGATGAAGAGGGACCACAGAGAAGAGAGTCCGACAAGGAACCCCAAAGCTATGACTTTCAGCTTTGGTTCCACACTGAGGTGAGTCCAAACAGACATTTTGTTGGTGGTTTCAACTCCGATATGTCAGAGGCCGGGGCAGAAGGAGGGGAAGGAAAGTTACTGGTGTTCTCTGGAACAAGCTATGATACAGTACATGACTCTACTGCACCATACTGTATTGTATATTATTCTACTTCATTTAAGAATGCTCGATCCTGATTGGCTGGGAGGGGTGCATTAATCCGGCGTAGGCCTATTGCCCGCTGAATTGTCGGCTCTACTTGCTGCTGACTGAGCACAATAGATCAATACGCCGCAATAGTTTTGTTATAAAATGATCGCATGAATCGCAATAATTTTGCTTATATTTATTGCAAATAAAAATTATTTGGAATAAGGAGTGCATGTTTGATCGATCGTCATTAAAGCTGACTTGATACGAATGTAACAACTACGTCGTTAAACTAGTGATCAGTTGCAACCTTGTGTGGTTGCTATAGAAACGCGTTACCTATAGCTAAGCTAACGGTATTCACCGTAGGTCTAAAGGGAACTACTTTTCGAGGGAGATGAATTTAAACAGCATACATTTAATAAGCAAATTCAGGTTGTATGGAACCCTCCGCTTCGCGTCGGCGTTCCATACAACCTGTCGGGGTTTATTTCTCCATAACAACCTCCGAACTATACATTATCCCTTACGTAAAGTCTGTGTAGTGTTTTTTAATCAAGGCAGATCAAAGAAAGGAATGTGGTATCATTGCAACATACACCTCCAAACAAAAATGTACTTCTTCCTGATGCCACTTTTGATTTGATTTGATTTCCGGATTGGGATCCTATTGGGGAGTTACATGTGGACTGGAGTCCCTGGATGGATTTGTTGATGAGCACGTTTTATTCTTGATCAATTTAGGTCAGATAAATAAAAGTAGTTCAGATATTGATAGTTAATAGCTGCAGTAGAATAGTTTAATAGTGCAGGTGTAAGTGAACACACAAAACACAAAACCACCCCTATTAAAACTATTAACAATTGTTGACGCATAACAAATACATTTAATGACGTAGTCCTTATTCAGTACAGCCTTTATTTAACTTATTTGTTCTCAATGGCAGATCAAAGTATGGTTTGAAATCCTGGTGTCGGCAGATGTTCTCCGAGGAGAAGGCGCTGTCTACCCCTATGGGCCTTCTGCGGCGGTTCCTTCTGCTGAAACAAGTGATGGTACTTCTGTCTCCCCGCTGCGCCACACTGCCCCTGGTGGTGGGTTGTGTGATCAGCATGAAGGCCCTGTTGTTGCTGCGCTCGCCCCACATCTCAACCAAGCCCTCCAGCGTCTTCCTGCGGCAGCTTGCCCTTGCAGGCCTCCTCCCCCTCCCCTACCTGGCACTGCGGCTAGCGCTGACCACCCTCGACCTCGCCGTGATGGAGGCTGCTGCACCGGGAGGAGTGGCCCAGGAGACAGCAGGAAGGTGGGTGTGGTGGCAGTCGAGCCGTGCGGTGCCTTGCGTGTTGGCTGAGAAGCTTCTGGATGCCCACCTGCTGGCCTCGCTCATCCTGTTGGGGCTTCTGGGGCTAGAGGGGGTGCTGGTATCCCGTTGGCCCCTCCAGACGCGCAGGCTCAGGACAGCCCGGTATGCCCAGCTCAGCTGTGGGCTGGTCTGGGTTCTGGTGCTGCTGGAACTACTGCTCCCGGAGATGGATTTCAGGTGGACGGCTGGGGTGATGCCGGTCATCCGGACAGACGATGTGAGCGTGAGCTATGGGCTCGCTCTGCCAATCTCCTCCCTCTATCTGAGGAAGGCTCTTTGGGTGGTGAATGTATGGTTTCACTATTTTGTCATCTATTGCAGACCACAAAAGAGAGACGGCTGCTTCCACTAGACTTCCTTTCACTGAGGTGGACAGTTCCATGATGTGGTTGTTTTTCATGCTGCTGTGTTATTTCAGAAGAATATCTATTGATAATCTAGGCTTCATGGGAGAACATCTGTGAATTAATTGACTCCCTGTTAGAGTGCTGAGCTTAAAGGCAAAATTTGACAGGGTCAGAAGTGGCATTAGAACACTTGCTACGGTCAAGGAGTGGGACCAAATATACTTTGCCGTTGAATGAAGGCTGCAATGTGCCAAAGGAAAAATATGTTTTTAATTATTATTTTTTTTTAATTGATTCCCAAAGATTCCCGTATGTTTCTATGTGGTTTGCGCTGTTGACATTACGACTTCAAACCCCCAAAAAATATATCATGGCATATATAAATAAATTCAAGTTCTTCTGGAGAGGCTCTCTAAGCAGTACAGTTTGAGCAAGTGTGCCGAGCATAGCGCCATGAGGGACTGTGGCTTGGTAAAGTGAGTGTTCATCCAAATAATGTCACACATACACACACACACACACACACACACACACACACACACACACACACACACACACACACACACACACACACACACACACACACACACACACACACACACACACACACACACACACACACGCAAACACACACCTCCTCCGATTTCCCCGCATACACAATACTGCCTCCAGCAGCAACGACTGCCAAGAGTGAGTCTAATGCGTAAAATACTTGAAGAGTATTGTAATTGTTTTTTGTAAGTTTGGGCACTTTATGAATCAATAAACAGGGTTTGCTTCAGACGTTGTTTTTTTTCCTCTATCTGAGAAGGGATCCATATTTGTTCACAATAAGTCAAAAAGACCAATCAGGTGAAGTATTGTGGTATAGCCTACCTCCCATTCTGACCAGTTAGTGGCACTATGCCACAAGAGTTGTTTATATAATACGCATGTAGGCCTACCATGGCCTGTAGCCTACTACGAACCTCGATTAGTGGGTTAGCGAGGTACGTTGTGCTCAAAGCCTGAGTTAGCTGGGACACAAAAGTCGATCTCTCTTAGTGTCGCTGTATAATCATGCTGACTTATGCCCTTGCTCTCAACCAAACCTGGGAGCAGGTTTTCAGCTATTATATCGGGTTAGACAGGTGTCGTGCCCAAAAGTGATCGTCTGCCAGAATCAGATGGCCGCGGGAGGGCACAGCAGCCCGTTGAGCAATAGCGCTATAAAATGTCTGATTTTCTTTAGATTAAACTGTGATAATATGCATAGGCCTATACACACTCAACTGTACGTTCGCAATAATAGCAAAGGTATGTGCCTTATAAAGTTTAACGTTTGTTACGTAATTATCACAACTTTGGCCAAAAGAAGTAGCGAAATAAGGCAAGGCAATTACGTGATAGACATGTCTCTACAGTATGTGCTTGGTATGTCTGATGCCTTTGTTTAGCCCTGTCTTTGGAAATTATACTATAATGAATGTGATTTATGCCACCCTCCTGAGAAAACTCATCTCGGCCGCACCCGTGATCGTCCTTTCGGTCATCACCCATCCCTCATGAGTCATGACCATAGGTGAGGATAGGAACGAAGATTGACCGATAGATAGAGAGCTTTGCCTTGCGGCTCAGCTCTCTTTTCGTCACAACGGTGCGGTAAAGCGAACGCAATACCGCCCCCGCTGCTCCGATTCTCCGGCCAATCTCACGCTCCATAAATTACCCATCAAATCACATTAATTATAGTATAATTTCCAAAGACAGTGCTAAACAAAGGCATCAGACATACCAAGCACATGGGCCTACTGTAGAGACATGTCTATCACGTAGGCTAATTGTGTTGCCTTATTTCGCTACAAACTACACTTCTTTTGGCCAGTTGTGATAATTACCTAACAAACGTTAAACTTTATAAGACACAAAACTTTGCTATAATTGCGGACGTACAGTTGAGTGTGTATATGCATATTATTACCGTTTAATCTAAAGAAAATCAGACGTTTTTTATAGCGCTACCGCTCAACGGACTGCTGTGCGCGCTCCCGCGGCCACAAATCAGATTCTGGCAGACGATTACTTTTGGGCACGACACCGGTATTAAACTAAAACTGTGATTCTGAATAAAGTTTAAATTATATCGAAATTCCGTTTGGATATTATTGAAGATACAAGTGTGTAGATTTGTTAAATGAAAATTGATTTAGTTACGTCTTAAACAGTTTGAAGTACCAGAGGACGGCTCTGCCTTCCTCCCATTAACTCACATGTTAAAAAGACAATACAGTATTTTAAAAGTAGAATACCTTAAAAAGTATAAAATATTAAAAAATCTGAAATGATTTTAGAATAGGGATTCCAAGCTATTCTGAATATTTCAAAATTTGAATGGAGTCTCTGGGTGAAAATTGAGGAAGGAGATAGGTCCCAAAGTATGTAGAGAATAATAAAGAAAGAAAGAATAAAACTTATGAAGAACAATAGTTGAGTGCAGCACTTACCCATTTCTATTTTTGTGCTTATTTTAAAATTGAACCCATATTCTCAAGGCCCTGCTGGCACCATATGGGGGTAAAAGGGCATTATGATAGAGCGGTGAGATTTGAACCCCGGTCGCTGGCGTTCGTGATTTATACTATTCCACGAAGCCACCGCCGCTACCTCTCAGCGGGGTTCGTAGTGTATCACACCAGAGAGTGAGAACTATGCGTACGGAATTTAATAAAGCACGTTATGAATCTTCTCCACCTGATCTGAATCTTCTCCACCTGATAGGACTGCTTCCTATCAGATGGCCCAACCGTTGGCCATCTGAAACGTTTGGGGAGACACGGACGAGTTCAGGGGCAAATCTGTTCTATGTGTTCAGCTGTGTTGGAAGAAACAGCGCGGATTGTATCTGGTGGTCTGATTCAACATGCAGTGTTGGCGGGAGATGATTTTAGCCATCGGATATTCTGATTGGTTTTGTGCTGCTAGCAGAACGAATCAGCGGGGTTTGTGGGAGGAGCGGAAGTGACGATGGTAAACAAACCGCTTAAATAGAGACGGCGCAGTTACAGACTACAATACATTGTTGCCATGCATATTTTGGATATTTCTACATATTTCTGGAAGCCATGGCTGCGTGGACCAAATAGAGGAGCATTTAATAGTGTGTGCGCTTTGTTTTTCTAATCTGATAATCTATGGTCTGCACTCCGTTCCGTCATTTCCTGTTTCTTTTTTGCATCTCGCGCAAGCGCAGAATTTACAGGCTACTGAGTCGTTGGCAGAAGTCACCAGGGAGATCCAACCACCAACGGAGTGGTCGGTTAAAGGCAGTTGGCCGTTGGTTTGATTCGGGCTGTGTGTGCGCCCATCTACTTATATACACAACATATTGGGGACGAATAATTACTTTTCTTGGGATTTCACAACCTCCTGCTTTCCTGGACACTCCTGGTGAGCCGATAATGTTATATACATCGTTGGTAAAGATGTTTGAAAATTATCTAGTGGCAATCAATGCGGACGAGGAGAAAACGCGCACTATTGCGGGTCTTAAAGGTGACATATTATAACACAAGGTGTTAGTGTGATTAGCCGTTACAAGCCGTTTTGAAAGTCTTCCTCTTCTTCGTCATCACAAGTGGGTGTGTCAATCTCGATGTATGACGGATAGATGAGCAACGTTTGCTACAGACAACTGGGTAAACTGGTAGGCTTATCTATCCAGCACACAGCTAGGTGAACACGCCCACTTGTGATGTCAGTAGAGGCCGATTTTCAAAACGCCTTGTACCGGGTAATCACACTCACACCTGGTGGTATAATTACCTTAAGGTAAAGATGTGGTTAAGGGACCCATTACAGACCGTCCTTGCGTCCACCGCAAGGGCCTGACCCCCAAAAACTGTAACCCTGCGTTGAGGTGATGCAGCAGCAAGGGCTGTGATTTTTCCGCAAACTACATCATTTTCGGCAACCCACTTTTCTGGTCCTTGTGGTGTGTTCGAGATGCACCGTACACCACCCGCACAAGTTGCTCTTGTGACATAATTTCCTGACTTGTAGCACTTCGTAGAAATCCGTATGTCTTTGTGGGTATCCCTACTAATCCCCTCGAAAACAAACAACAAAACTTTACATTGTGTTGCACACACCGCAATACCGTGAAATGCATAAATTGGTGACCAGATTAAAGCAGCAATGGAATCAAGTATGGAAGAGCATTCAAAATTAAACATTAAACAACATTAAAACGACCAACGTGGTACAAATACAAAGAAAATACATCTCATTACGGGCACAGCCATCTTTGTTGGTCGTGGCGTACGGTTAACCTTGCTGAACACGGTGGACTCTCAGGAGCCAGAGTGGATACGACCGAAAAGGGGCGTGCCTCGTGAAATGTCGCAAGACAGCTTGGAGATTTGCCACCTTGCAACTCGTGCGGGGGGTGTACAATGCATCTCAAACACATCATTAGACCCCCCACTACTGCTTCACTGTTTGGGCACTGAGGGCCAGTGAATGTTTCTTACACTTCCTGACACCAGTAGGACTTACAAGTCTGCATACAAAGCTTTACAAGCCTTTTTTTGTTCCGGGGGTTTAGGGAGAATCCTCCTCACATATAATGGCCAAGTGGACCGAAGAAATGGAGGAGCAGCTGATTGCACTGGTGGAAGAGAGACCACCGTTGTACAACATCACGCTACAGGGCTATTCCAACCGGAATAGGAAGGACCAACTGTGGCGTGAGATCGAAAGCGAGCTCCATCTATCAGGTAATATCTCCCACTTTTGCACAACATGCAATCAATGTATTAGCACGACATTGCATGAAAAACAAGACCTGAAAATAGTCAAACGATCGCTTAATGTGGTCCGCCTTGGTCGAAACTCGAAATGACTACCATGGCTTGCTTTGTATTCAGTGCTCTGTACACAGAATACGAGTGTTTGTTGTTGGTATTCAGTTAGATTTTGCTAGTCGGCCTGCTTGCAAAAAGGGACATATCATTGAACTTTCTTTGGTGCCTTTCAGGCAAAGAAGTTCGGAGGAAATGGGATAACCTCCGTACGACCTACAATCGCTTTAAAAAAACAGCCCCGAGGACGACGAGACAACAGTGGACCCTCGATCGGATGCAGTTCATTGAGCCACACACCAAGAGGAAGGAGAACACGTCCAACCTCAATCGCAGGGTGATAAAATTGATCATCTCTGCCTTTACTAAAATATGGTCTATAAAATAACGTGTGCTCTTCTTTTTTTTGTAAATGGCAAGCATGCCCTGTTATGAATAGGAGGATACCATGGTATTAAATTACATTTTATTTGTATAGCCTTTAATCACCATTACAGTCTCAAACGGCATAACAGGCCAAATATGTATGACACCCCCTGACCCTATCTCCCAAAAGGGCAAGAAAAAAAAACCTTAATCAGCAAGGGAGAAATCTTGAGGAAGAATGCAGATTGGGGGATCCCTCCGGCTAGGGATGGTCAGAAGCACAGTGTGTGGCATGACGCAGTGGGTACCATAATCCACCTCCTCTTTTGTTTAGGAATTTTGTGATGCTGGGGCACCTGAGGGGGCGACCATGGTGACCGATTCCTCTCTGGAGGGCAATTGCAGCACACTACCAGAGGAGCCCGAGTTGGACATCCCGCTGTCTGGCTCCCCGATTGCAGAGTCGGCCATCTGTGCTTTTCTTGGAAATTCACAACCTCCTGCTTTACTGGACACTCGTGGTGAGCCGACAATGTTATATACATCGTGGATAAAGATGTTTGAAAATCTTTTTGTGGCACTCACTGATGACCAGTGCTGCTCTCTTTTCATTGATTTCGGCCAAATAACGGTTTGGAAACATTCGATAATGCTTCAATGATGGCAGTCAACTATTTGTGAAATTAGAACTGTGGATTTACAAATCATGGCCCAAATAACAAGAATAAAAGTTATAGCACAAATTAAATAAATGTTTTGCTTTACTAATTTCAGTTTATAATAACTCATAATATCTGACACATGGCAACCCCAAGGCTTTAAAAAATGTTAATCGCTTTCTATGTCATTCACTTTGGCAGATTGATATTAATGTTGACAACAGTCAACTTTAATATCCGTGTGTTTGCTGATACCGTCGTTTGCACGCAAACAGATTTTATTGTCCAGGCCTCGAAAATGTCTCCGAAAGGTCTCTGACTTTTAGTAAAACCAGAGTACTGCTCCATTGTTTGGGCACGGATGGCCAGCGAATGTTTTTTACACTCCCTGACACCCGTATGACTTACAAGTCTGCATGTGAAGCTTTGCAAGCCTTTTTTTGTTCTGAGAGATAAGGGAGAGTCCTCCTCACGTATAATGTTCAAGTGGAACGAAGAAATGGAGGAGCAGCTGATTGCACTGGTGGAAGAGAGACCACCGTTGTACAACATCACGCTACAGGGCTATTCCAACCGGAATAGAAAGGATCAACTGTGGCGTGAGATCGAAAGCGAGCTTCCATCTATCAGGTAATATCTCCTACTTTTGCACAACTTGCATCAATGCAATAGCAGCACAATGCATGAAAAACAAGACCACGATCGAAAATAGTCAATGCAAGATCGGTACATGACTACCAAGGCTTGTTTGTCCACGTATCATGTTTGACATTTCAGTTTGATGTCGCAAGTCTGCTTGCTTGACTAGCGTAAATCTGACATGCAAGAAGGGATCATTGAACTGTTTTTGGTGAGCTGCAGGGAAAGAAGTTCGGAGAAAATGGGACAACCTCCGTACGACCTACAATCTCTTTAAAAAAACGGCTCTTTCGGGAAGCTCAGGGGCCCCGAGGACGACGAGACAACAGTGGACCCTCAATCGGATGCATTTCATTGAGCCACACACCAATCGGAAGGAGAGCATGTCCAACCTCACTCGCAAGGTGATAGAATTGATCCTCTCTGCCCTTTTCTCAAATACGGTCTTGAGAATAATGTGCGCTGTGCTCTTCTTTTTTGTAAATGGCAAGCATGCCTTGTTATAAATAGGAGGAGACCATGGTATTAAATCCATCCTTGTTCTTTATTTTAGGAATTGTGTGATGCTAGGTCACCTGAGAGGGCGAGCATGGTGACCGATTCCTCTTTGGAGGGCAATGGCAGCACACTACCAGAGGAGCCTGAGTTGGACATCCCGCTGGCTAGCTCCCCGACCATCTGTGAGGATACACTCCCTGGGGTTTTGGAGTGCAGTTTGACCTCCGGAGATACTGACCAACGGCAGCGTCAGCCTGCAAAGCGGAAAAAGAAGCGTCAGGATGGAGCCGTGAATGAGGAGGTAGTGCTCATGCAGACCATCGGCAAAACCCTGGAAAGGATGGCAACAGGAGCACCACGGCAAGAGGAGCACAACGACTACATTTCGGTGTGCTGCAAGCGTATTGAACACCGGCTGCGAATGATCCCGCAGCATCAGCTCGCACAGTTTGAGTACGAGATGGACTGCCTGCTCTATAGGTTTTCCCAGAACCAGATCCAGAAAACTGACTGAAAGGACCTTACTCCTCTGGCAACGGACTGAAAGGACATAAGTCCTCTATGATATTTATATTTGTGCCTTTTCCCTTTTTACTGCTCTGGAATACATGGTGCACCACTTTAGATACATTTTTTTATAAATCTTAAGCCGTTTTCTTCCTGTCTCCTTTTTTCTATATTTGAACATAGGCTATATGCAGGGGTGTTGTGTTAAAATAAGATGTGGGTAATCTTTGGGGATGGAATCAGACGCTCTCCGGGAGATATTGAATCCCGATAGTTGGTATTTTTACGCTGAATAATGGTGATTTATTCCTCCAACATCTGGAACTTCGCCAGTTCCCGACACAAAAACTGATAAGCTCCTTTTGCCTGCCGCTGTGGGATCCACGACTTCACCCACTTGGTGCGGTTTCTCCTTACTTATTCCCTCCTGTGACGTCTCTGTACAAGAACCAGCCTAAGAGCCGACCACGCGACCATCAGCTCAGCCCTAATGCTCTTTCTTTGGCTGCCAAGTATTGTATTCCACAAACGTCTTCTTAGGTCAAACGAAAAATGAGACAATTATGTGCACTTTGTTTTTTCTAATCTGATCATCTGCATTCCCTTCGGCCATTTCCTGTTTTGATGTTTTGGATAAGTTAAGATGCAGAACAGGAGCCACATACAACGTGTAAGATGTTGCTATGCCTGATCTTACAGTCCTTAGCATTGTCCCCCCTACAAAGGTGTCACAGACCCGACGTCTTATCCCTTACTGTGTCGCTTCACATAAAAGATGGTCAGTCGTTTACCAGAGATCTGCTTGTAGATACTGGTTCAGCAGGCTCCTTACTTCCAGAGCACATTTTCCTGAGCACCTTCATGCATGTGCCTCTTACAAAGCCTACAGTTAGATGAGCGATGTACATGAGAAATCTATTACTGTCCTAGGGTACACACACCACACCTCCTGACTGCCGCTTTGCAATTACTCTTGTTGACTACTATCGATGGCCTGAGATTGCCTTCTGCTCAGCTGTAACCAGGGGCAAGACATAATACTTCCATCTGAGTCTGGTTTATATGCAGATCGCATTCATGAGGTTGTTTGCGTTGACCATTTATGGTTAAAAAGGGGCGTGTACAGGGCGGAACGTGAAGCTGATTCAGCTGCGCACACTTGTAGGCACTCAGTGATTTATAAAGCAAAGATTGCTTAGAGGTGTGCGTACGCAGGGTTTTATAAGTCTGAATATTTTTTGGCGCACGCAAAACTTGGCTTTTGGGCGTAAGTACACTTTTAGAAACGACCCCACGGACAGTTTTATAAATGAGACCCCTGGTCAACACAGCTGGCAACAAAACCGCAGAAACTATGTTGGGTGCGCTCGTGCAGCATTTTTGGTTTTGTCAAACGGGAGACGCCCACCCAATCAGAGGTAAGAGATTCCTGCATGAAGGTTGCGCTCGATTTCACTAGACCATATGAGCCTGTTCATTAGTGTACAGCATCCATCCTCTCATTGCTTGTGTAAAAAAAACAAAACCTGAGAATATTAGATTTAAGGTCGAAAGGATAGGGTGGGCTAAGGCAAGTTTTGGCTGGGCTTGAGCCCACCCAAAAGAGCTCTAGCTTCGCCACTGGCTGTTACCTCAACGACTGTGAAGACCATTTGTGCCACTGTGTTGAGTAGGGGAGGAAATCCACTTGAACTAGTAACTGGGCAAACCCTCAGTTGGTTTCAGCTAAGTTTAAATCCTTCCTTGCTGAAAGAGATAACAAGCATTGACACAGCTCTTTGTATTACCCACTAGCAAATGGGGTCATAGACATATTCAAAGACATTTTTGCACACATACAGAGCCACAACCTTATCTCCTGCCAAGCTACTGCATGGTAGACTGTTCAATACAAGGCTACACACTTCACACAATTCCTAAAATAAAGAACAAGGATGGATTTAATGCCATGGTCTCCTTCTATTTATAGCAGGGCATGCTGGCCATTTACAAAAAAGAAGAGCACAGCACACATTATTTTCAAGACCATATTTTAGAAAGGGGCAGAGATGATAAGTTCTATCACCTTACAAGAGAGGAATATGTGGTGTAGAATTCATGAGTGCGTTCACGTACTCTACTCACCCAGTTCATGAGCAGAGAGGAGTTGTCTTGATATCATCGCTTTACTGAGACGTGGGCATTTACCATCATGCCTCATCATGCAGTAAGGGTGGGGGATGCTGGTCCATAAACACACACACACACACACACACACACACACACACACACACACACACACACACACACACACACACACACACACACACACACACACACACACACACACACACACACACACACACACACACACACACACACACACACACACACACACACACACACACACACACACACAAAGGGGTTCTCGGCCAAGAGTGTAGATGTTTACGGTATATATATAAATGAGTAAGTGTTTTTTGTGTGTTTCGCCATTAAGCAAGTGCATTAGCCTGCGTATAAATGTGCGGTTTAAATTGTCTAAGAATCAATAAATTATTAAATATTTGGAAAAAAACCACAAGGGTGTAAAAGCCATAAAGAATTACTAGAGAATGAACATAGCTATTTCTTATAGTAAATTTATATTCTTGTCAATTTTGGCCATCGTTGCTGCATTGCTAGACACACTCAGAGGATAAGATCAGAATTTGATATGATGAGGAATAGGAGCCGAGGGTTTGGTGGATTTTAAAATAAGGAATGACTGTATGCATCAGGCGTCTTGAATGTGCAGGAGTAAACCAATGGGGGTAGGGAGCATTAAGTTGTTGCGGTAAATCGGCCGTTTCTCAATACCACTTGGCAAGTCCGGACTTCAAGTACACACTTCCGAGGACGGGAGTACGCACCTGCAATGGGCTCTATGCACAACTCCACTACTTCCTGGACTTAGTGCAGCTCCTTCATTTCCTGTCTTACATTACTGGAAAAACTGATTAATCCAGGTGTGTCTGAGTAGTCACAATGGTCAGACACACCTGGATTAATCAGTTTATCCAATAATGTAAGACAGGAAATGAAGGAGCTGCACTAAGTCCAGGAAGTAGTGGAGTTGTGCATAGAGCCTAATAAACTCGATGACGTCACCACCTCCTCTCGTCATTAACTGTGCTACGGCCTCATGTAGGCATATAACTACTGAACAATATAAACAAATCATATAAAACAAAACACCAGCCTCCTTAGTTTTAAAATAGTATGTTAATATTTTGAATGAATATAAATGAAAAGTTATGCGTATTCACACGGCAAGCCAGGTGTACCCTCAACCAGTGGCTTGAAAAAGATTGTATGAGATTGCCTTTTCTCAATTTTCCTATATAGACTATCATGATATTATTGGAGAGTAGGCAATTGATATAATAGAAACACACACACACACACACACACACACACACACACACACACACACACACACACACACACACACACACACACACACACACACACACACACACACACACACACACACACACACACACACACACACACACACACACACACACACACACACACACACACACACACACACACACACACACACACACACACACACACACACACACACACACACACACACAGATCCCGATCCGATGGATCCCACCGGGATTTCCGTTGCCATTGCGATGGGTTTCCTCTATCAGCGATTTATACAATATAAACAAGTTATGTAAAACAAAACCCTCTTTCATTTGAAAATAATAGTAGGCCTATGTAAATATGTTGATAGGCCTCCATCTTTGTTATACTTTTAAAATGTTCTTATATAGCCTATTTTATAGCTTATAGGCCTACTGATATTTTAAAACAGAAATGCGAAAGGCATCCTGGGATATTTAACGGTCCGAAGTCCACGCAAGTCCCCACCGATGCATCCTCGACAAACCATATATTGGATGAAACGGCCAATTTAAGAACGCATCAAGGACACTTCCGGTGTTACACCGAATTCTGCGACCCACCGAAATGTGTGACCCCAGGGGGCGCTGTTGCACATTTTCTGCAACATGCACGAGTTTGAAGCGTAGACAGGCATTAAACGTCAAGTACCGTTCCAATTCAAAGTACGCATCAAATCAAGTAGGCCTACTGTCGTAAAACCCGGGTGTTACACCGAATTCTTCGACCCACCGAAATGTGTGACCCCAGGGGTCGCTGTTGCACATTTTCTGCAACATGCACGAGTATGAAGCGTAGACAGGCATGACGTGAAGAACGCAAGTAGGGCCTACATAAGTAGGCTACAGAAAAGTACGCGAATTGAGAAACGGACTCAGTATTGAATAGTATGCCTCGCTTTGATTATTTCACAGTATAATGACAGATTGCCATGTTCATGTGTTGGATTGCAACGAGGTTGAGGGCGAGTTATATACTTTAATTCATCAAGCTATTAGCTATTTCTGCACCGTTTGTGGTTAATTGTGTGTGCGTGTGCGTGTGCGTGTGTGTGTGTGTTTGTGTTTGCGTGTGCATGTCTGTCTGACATCTGGTATTTTACTGCAATATTATTTTAATTAAACTAAAGTTAATATAAAAAAAGACGAAGTAAAGACACATTACTAAGTAAATACATGTATCTAACAGGACAAATATATAATAATAACAATAATAATAATAATAATAATAATAATAATAATAATAATAATAATAATAATAATATATTGCAGTACTGGCTAAATCCAGTGGGCGGTGCCATGTAGCTGAAAACTATCCAAAAACTGTTTACTCCTGCATGGTATCATGCCGAGCAGGAGCAAAGTAGCGTGTTTCTGTGTTTTGTGTGCATATCTTTGTGTTTGTGTATGTTTGTGCTGCCAATAGAGACATCATTCCGCAGGGAAAATTATGGCGTTATGGAGTTTATGGAAAGCCCTGTCCACACTAACCCGGGTAAATCTGCCAACGCATAAATAATATGTGTATCCATTTAGCCCTTCCGTACACATTAAAACGGCGAATTGCGACACTTAAAACGATGCTTTTTTAAAAACGACCGCTGAGGTGGATAAATGCGAAAAAGCTGGTTGCGCGTTGAAGTGTGGTCAGGGTAGACGGAGGCTTTCAGAAACGATGACGTTCGGTTGATCCATGGTAGCCTACTTCCATGATGCTGCCACAAGCTTGCGCTCAAGAGCGACACGCTCATCAAAAAATGGCAGGTGAAATGGAAATGATGATTGAAATGACTTATGTTTCTTCAGTTATAACTCGAGTGTCTCATACACATACAAAAACACGCAGATGTCAGTTCAAACCGTAGGCTTATTTTGAGCGGTGTTTCTAAAAAAAAAACACGTGCCTGCCTTTATACTTTTGGTTAGAGCCATATTTTTGCTTGTGAGTGAAAATGATTAGCCAGCTGATCAACTATCAGAGCTGATCGCGCGCCTGTTTTATTTAAACAGAGAAGCGTGGCGCGTTTGCGTTACCATGACAACAACTGTTTATCAAAATCATTTCAGTGTGGAAAACGATATGAAAACGATAGTGTGGACGGAGATCGCATTGTCGCTGCGAATGTGCATTTTTACATTTACCCGGGTTAGTGTGGACAGGCCCTAAGAATATCAACACGTCGCCATGATGAGCAACACACGTTTTATTGTGAGCACTAAAACAACCCGGGCAGAGTAAGGTAACATTCAAATAATATCACACTTTTAAGGCGGCATTATTAAGAATTGTCAATATAATCACATGGTCAAAGTGGGTTACAGAATCTCGAATTTAAGGAAGCGAAAATGAAGATAGCTGCTCCAAAAATGTTTGATTAAATAATCCAATATTACCCACTGATTCTTTAGAATCAGTGGGTGATATTGGATTTATTTAATCAGTATAGATACTGATAGTATAATAACAACCTAGCAGTCTTTAAATCATAACGGTGTAGGCCTACTCTTTATTTTTCTAATAACCAAACCAAACCCGAGATCAGTAACCAATTATAACCAACCAGTATAAACCAACCCCGAGATCAGTAGTAACCAGACAAATATATGTAACCATTAGTAACCAACCAGGATAGCAAAAATTAATAGTTACCAACCAGGATAGCATTAACAAGTAGTAACCTAACAGAATAGCAGTAGCCTGCTCAATAGTAACCACAAACAAGTAGTTACCAACCAGTATAGAGGTAAACAATAGCAACCAGGAGTAACCAACTAGGACAGAGGTAACCAATAGCAAACAGTACTAACCAACCAGGATGGCAATAAACAATGATAACCATAACTAACCCCTAGTAACCAACCAGGATAGCAGTAACCAAAATTAACTAGTCGTAACCAGTAGTAACCATGGAAGCATCGACCCGTAGCAACCAGCAGTACGCAGGAGTCCCCAACCAGGGCGTCAGACCGAGACGACCTCTGCTCCGGAGTGAGCTGAGCCTGGGACCAGTCTGTCTCACCCCCCCCCCCCCCCCTCTAGCCTGTCTCCCACCAGGGCATGCTCATGCACCCATGACTGCTCATGCAGCACCTCATCAGTGCTGTTGGGTAAACAGGGGAACTCCCCCCTCCCTCACCCGTCACAGGCCCCTCCAGGAGCAGGAGTAACAGCTGAACTGCTCCCACTCCGGTGCAGGCGGGTCGGTGTGGGTGCAGAGGACCGGCACTGGACGTTGACTCCAAGGGTAAGGGCTTGGGTTCGAGCGGCATGGAGGGAAGAGGGAGAGGAGACTGGGGTGGGGGAGGAGGGAGAGAGAGAAGAGAGAAAGAGAGGGAGGGATGAGGGGTGGGAAAGAGATCACGTGAAGGGGCCAAACAAGGAAGTGGGGTTGTTGTGAGTTGTGAAGAAAAGTAAAGTACCGCTGGGAAATTCATCAGTCTCCATCCTGCTGTTGCTTCTCATAGAGAGTGATCCACCACCACATACCGAACCCTCACGTTACAGAGGGATGGAGAGGGAGGGGGGAAGGGTGGGATAGAGAGAGAGGGAGGGATGGAGGGTGGGAGAGAGAAAGAGAGAGGAAGGGGTTTAGTGTGGGAGAGAGAAAGAAGGAGCAGGAGAGAGTCATTAATGAGGGGCAGTCAGAGAGAGATAGAAAGTGATGAAGACAAGGAAACAAACGCACACACACAGACACACACACACACACACACACAAGCACTACTTGGACCGTGTTATTGTCAGTCGATAAAGTCTGTAAGGCCCTGCTCCTGGACTGTTAGCCTTTGTCCGCGACTTGTTGTCAGGGGCCAAGTATGTTCAGCATGAGGTGCAACTCCTAACCCCTAGCATTTCCCAGTGAATGAGAGGCGGAACGGAGAGGTGGAGAGACGCAAAGGAAACACCCGGGAGAAAAAAGACAACGCATCGTCTCGTTAAAGAGAAGAGATAGAGGTGGGGGGGGAGGGGGAGGTTGGGTGGAGGTCCGCAGTAATGGGGGCTTTGTTCTGACTGTAGTGAATTGAGAAGCCCCGGGCCGAGGCCAGGGCCTTGTTAAACACTAAAGAAGCCTGGGGACAAGGGCAGGGGGGGAAGAGAGAGTGAAAGAGAGAGAGAGAGAGAGAGAGAGAGAGAGGGTGAGAGAATGGGTGAGACAGAGGGAGAGAGAGAGAGAGAGCGAGAGAGAGAGCGAGAGAGAGATGGGGGAAAAAGAAAGAGATAAAGCTTGGGAAAGCATGGGGGACAGGAGACACTTATCCACTTACACAAGTATTATGGGCTGCATCTGAATACTGCACACTGCATGCTCTACTATACGTGTACTGTTTTCTGGCATACTAACAGGCAAGCGAAAAGCAGGTGACTTTGTGAACATGGGGGAGGGCTGAATAGTGTCCGTTCTGGAGTCGTCGTTCAAACACAAACAAACAATCCCTCTGAGAGGTTTTAGGGCATCTTCCTCAAAGAGTTATTGTTTACTTCAATACAAGTTGGACATTTTGTACATCAGTGTTTAACCTTCACCAAACTATTAAAATTGTTTTTGTTATGTGACCCCTCACAGGTCACATAATAAAAACAAACGAGCTATGTTACGCAATGAAATTATCAAAGTGTGTGACACAAAACCTTTTGCATTCCATCACACAACCACGCTCATAAGTGCGTGTTCTGCCTGTGCCTGTGTGTTGAGTTCATGCAGTAAGCAGGATGTCCTGTCCTCTGTCTCTATTGTCGAGTGGTGAGTCTGTCAGACTCTCCCCCCCATAAAGGCCACTTCCGCTATGTCAAGCCTCCACGCGCACACATACACAACTGCACACACACAGACACACAACCACCCCCCCCTCCCACACACACACACACACACACACACACACACACACACACACACACACACACACACACACACACACACACACACACACACACACACACACACACACACACACACACACACACACACACACACACACACACACACACACACACACACAAAGACACACAGTGTGGACATACAGCCCCATGCCAGCCTAAACACAATGGTAACCTGTACAGCGCCCAACCAGTCACCGGATTATAAATAGCGGCTTTGGTAATCTAAAACATTTAGATTGCAGGGTAAAAATGGGCAGGGCTTTGATCAGAACCCCAGAAAAGTACTGTTGTTTTGACAAACAAGTATAGCACCATGTTTTAATGAGGCGTGTTTCGCATGGACTTAAGATAGAAGAAACATAAAATGTTGAACAAAAATGAACAGATTTTGTAGAAGCTATTGTTGATCTTAAATTGTATTTTAAGGTGTTTTGGGGTAATTCCACGCACGTTTTATTGTACTATGATTTATATAATATTTATTTCACATAGCCTATTACTTACTATTATATTATGTCAGCGTAGTATTTGAAGTATTATCCAAGTTCTAGTAGGCCTACATTAGGTAGGTAGGCCTATTCTACAAAACAAACAATTACTATAGGCTATACAATTAAGCAGAATTAAATCTCGATGCTAATTAGCATTTGTTTTGCAGAAGAAAAATGTATATTTATTATAGTAGATGAATTGTGTTTTTGCAAATGTGTCATCAAATTCCAATTAGGCTATAGATCAAAAGTGAGCTGCGCCTTTGTCCAAACCGGTTCCATCTAGATCACTACGCTTGGCCTTCTAGGCCTATACCACAATCATTTTAGATACATCCTGCTATCACGTTTAAAAAACGACACAAAATTCCAGGGTCACTATTTTTTAAATAGCTACCAGCTTCTTAATTTAGCCAGGAGTGACAGAGGCAGCCTGCCCTCGTCTCACTCCCTCCTCTCGACGGTTCGCCATTCACTCCCCCGCAGTCCCCCCTTGCGCTCGACCGATGTGCTATTGTCTCGTTTCCTGTGGCCAGGCAAAAAAGAGCCCCTCGAGCCACTTATATTCGCCCCACGTGCGAACACGTCGACATCCACAAACAGCACGCACCCCATAGACACAGACGCGCTCACGCCTTGAGCACGAGCCAGGACGCGCACACGGTGAAGAGTGCGCGCGGTGGATTTGACGCGTTCCCGACAGCATATCCAAAGCGGAGCGAGTCGTCCGAGTTACATGATAGTTACGACCGCAAGGGTTTATTATGTCTGATTTCAGTGAAGGCTGATCAATTATTATCATTTGGTCGATATTTTCGCTCTCATTGGCACTGGAGTCAAAAGAGAAAGAGTTTGGACTATCGCAGACTCACACAAAGTGTATGAACTTATGTCAGTATTTGCATTATCATTTTAATTACAGATGGAGGTGTTCTGTTGACAGCTGCACCGCTGCTCTGCTGCCATACAACCAGTACGAGGTGAGCTGTCATCTAATTTGCTGGGTAAATGTTGATGTGGTGGATGATTTGAAACGTGTTTGTTTTAGCGCTCATTCAAAGACACAGGGGAGCTCCGGTATTGCGATCTGTGATCATGCATTGCAAAATGTGTATAAAATGTTTGATAAAAAAAACAACATCCTACAAATATATGCCAAATAAAAACTTTGAAATGGACAATTAGAGATTTTAAATTAGATTAGTCATTGAAATGCTAATGTTAAATAGGTAAATAATTGGAACATTACAGTTCTTAAAATGTTCCCCATTGTTTGCACATTTTTTGCTTAGGTCTGTGTTCAACTTTTTAAACGTTTACTAAAGATATTTATATAGCATAATATTCCTTAATTTTCTTATGTAGTCTTATGTAGGCCTGCCACACAAACTGTAAAACTATTTCCTGCCTTCTTGTCCGACATAAAGGTTTAATTTAGCCCCATCACGTGACATATGTAATGGAAATCGCTCCAAACTTTAACGCGTATCCGGAGGGGATCATTATTTGGCCATAAATTGTAATACAGCTTAGCAGGTTATATGAGTGTTTATCCTTGGCTTTTAAGTCCTCATTGTCGCTGTGTGTGAGAGAAAGCAACAGCTGGATGCGATCTGAACCTGAATCTGATACGTTTAAAGCAGTCTCCCAGGGGCTATGTTCTCAGAGTCTGCCGCCCGCAGCCGGCAAAAACGATGGGGAAACACTGTCACGCTGCAGCTGTCAAGACACACACACACACACACACACACACACACACACACACACACACACACACACACACACACACACACACACACACACACACACACACACACACACACACACACACACACACACACACACACACACACACACACACACACACACACACACACACACACACGCATACAAGTACATGTCCTACCTCACACCTTGTGTTTTTGTGTCTCATGTGTGTGATGGCAGCGTGCGTAATAGTGAATGATTAGGTAATTGATATATTTGTATGCGTGATTGTTGTTCTTGTGTGTTTGTGTGAGTGTGTGTGTTTGTGTGTATGTGTGTGTGTGTGTTTATTATACAGTCAGTGGCTTTTGAGCGTGTGAAACCGTAGTAAAGATGTCACATTGCAGCTGGCACGGAACTAGACTGATGGACAGCTTCCACACACAGCTCTGTCTTTGTGTGTGTGTGTGTGTGTGTGTGTGTGTGTGTGTGTGTGTGTGTGTGTGTGTGTGTGTGTGTTGTGTGTGTGTGCGTGCGTGCGTGTGTGCGTGCGTGGCGTGCGTGCGTTGCGTGCGTGCGTGCGTGCGTGCGTGCGTGCGTGCGTGCGTGCGTGCGTGCGTGCGTGCGTGCGTGTTCATTTGCATTTTTGGTAGGTCATCATAACCTAAACGTAACATAGTCATAACCTGATCATAACCTGATCATCCTTATCATAATCTAATCATAACCTTATCATAACCTCATCATTACCTAATCATAACCTGATCATAACCTAAACATTAACTCCTCATAACCTAATCATAACCTGATCGTAACTAAATCCACTTAATCATATCCCAAACATTACCTAATCATAACCTAAACATTACCTAATCATAAACTAATCATAACATAATCATAATCTAAATATTACTCAAACATTACTTAATAATTACCTAATCATAACCTAAATATTACCTTATAATTACGTAACATTATGACCTAATCATGACCTAATCATTACCCAAACATTACGTAATCACAACCTAAACATAACTTAAACAGAGAATGACTAATCAAGGACAAATCCTTGAGCCCCAGACTGTCGTCTGCAGCAGTATAACGACGACCCTAACGTTTCAAGACATCATTGTTCCAGTGGGTGGAAACAGAGCTGGTTGCAAGGCAGGATGTTTACATTGTTGTACAGTTATCCCATGAATAACCCTCACATTGTCTTATCATAGAATACCCAGCCCCTTGATAACAGCAGAGTTGAGCTTGACCTGAAGTTCCTCAAATGAAGAATCAATCATTTGCGCTCTGAAGGGAATTGGATTTAGATTCACCCTACCCTGTTGGAAGGGTGTTTTCAACATTAGAGAAAGTGTTGATGGTGTGTATGGCTACGAACGTGTAGGGTGAAGGGTTAAGCATTAACGCTGGGAAGTGTTTATAGCCCTAGCTACAGATGGAGGGACCTGGAATCGCTCTGGTTGTCAATTCACTGACTTCCAACACGCTACGTGCAACACTTAACATTCAACATTGAGCCAACACAGAAATGTGCAAAACAGAACATTTGAGTCAAGCTAGTCCTAGGACATAAGGTCATACAGAGAGCCTTTCACTCTGTTCAATGGAGGCATTTTATTATATTGCTATCAGGAAGCTGATCTTCTTATTGTCATACTATTTGGAAACATCTTTTTGTAAATGGTTTGTGATTTCTGATAAGTTTGACATGACTAAACGTTCTTGGTTTGTTTGTATAACGTACGATTCAAGTACAATCCATCATTCATGATTACACTGTATACTGTATGAACGTTGTTTCAGTATTCAACTTTTATTCTGCCCTGTTGGGCGGGATGAAGGACACATTGTGTCTTTTCATGCATACGTTAAATCGTGGGCTTATGATTATATTATTTGTCGCTTCAGACATTCAGTTTTGTGTGAAGCAATTGTCTGGCTAACAATGGCTTCCCAAATGATAGGAACTGCGCCTAAGCAAATTTAAAATATGTGATAAACATGAGGCCTAAATACTTTTAACAAATCATGTTTTAAAACCACAAGCTTTTGGTTTAATACATTTTATAATTAGCTTAATATTGTCGTAATATCGTTTACAGTATTTTTACACTGTCACTTTCATATGGTCGGCCCATGTTAAAGGTTGAGTACAACATTATTAACATACAACCCTTAACAAATACCCCAACGTCTTAAAGGTTTCTTTGACAAGCCGGTTTTGTGTCTCAGGGCCTTGTCGTGGTTTTATTGGGAGGAAGTGACCTTGTGCTTTTTCCTTTCTCCCTTCAGGAGTTCTCAGCCGGCGGACCCTCCTGCATCCTGAGTGTGTCTGCGTGCGTTTGCTTTTACGAGCGTCCATGATGGCTTGACCGGTGGACCCTTCGTCGTCCCCCCACCCACTGCAACCGTTGCGGATCCATTCCTTACAACCTCCCTGCACACCTGATCAGAGGACGCCTCTCCCTGTCACTCTTCCTCTCTCCGGCTCTCTCTCCCGGTAAAGCGAGCGTCATGGCTAGCCTGGTGATCAACGAGACGGGCATGGAGGACTGCGGTATCGACGATTCCTTCAAGTACAACCTGTACTCGGTGGTCTACAGCGTGGTCTTCGTCCTGGGACTGATAACCAACTGCGCCGCCCTCTTCGTCTTCTGCTTCCGCATGAAGATGTGCAACGAGACCACCATGTTCATGACCAACCTGGCGCTCTCCGATCTGGTGTTTGTGATCACGCTGCCCTTCAAGGTCTTCTACAACGTCAACCGCCACTGGCCGTTCGGGGACGGGCTGTGTAAGATCTCGGGCACAGCCTTCATCACCAACATCTACGGCAGCATGCTCTTCCTCACCTGCATCAGCGTGGACCGCTTCCTGGCCATCGTGTACCCCTTCCGCTCGCGCTCCATCCGCACGCGCCGCAACGCCGCGGTGGTGTGCGCCGCCGTGTGGCTGACCATCGTGGGCGGAGGGATATCTGTCACCTTCTTCTCCACCATCAACCGGGCCAACCGCGCCACCACCTGCTTCGAGGGTTTCTCCAAGAAAACCTGGCAGAACTACCTGTCCAAAATCACCATCTTCATAGAGGTGAGTCCGTGGGTGGGTGTGGTGTCCGCACTGACACTGGTTCGTGGGATGATGTTTTATTACCAAAATCATTACCAGATCATGATTCGATTTTGGTATCATCAGAGAACTTAGGTGGCTGATTTTTCAAGTAGTGGACTGTTTCCAACCCTTTGACTTGGTGATGCAAGCACAAGAAAGTGTTTCTTTCTGAGGGTATAAGGATATTGAGGGAATTGTTTAATGTCTTTGTTTGGAACCCTAAATGTTTAAGCGCTCGTTTGTTTACAACTGGGGCCAGGTCTTTGGATTCCTGCTCCCCCTGCTGGCCAACCTGGTGTGCTCCTCCCTGGTGCTGCAGACGCTCCGCCAGCCCGCCTCTGCGGGCCACGGCTGCGACAGCAAAAGGCGCGTCCTGCGCATGATTCTGGTCCACCTGGGCATCTTCATCATCTGCTTCGTGCCCTACAACTCCATCCTCTTCCTCTACGCCCTGGTGCGCACACAGGCACTGGCCAGCTGCAGTGTGGAGCGGTTCGCCCGGACGCTCTACCCCATCACGCTGTGCATGGCCAGCCTGAACTGCTGCCTGGACCCTGTGGTGTACTACTTCACCTCTGAGAGCTTCCAGAAGAGCCTCACTACAGGGGGGAAGGGGGCCGGGGCACGGCATGAGAGCATCCCCCGCAGCGAAACCCACCTTAGTGCGGACACAGATGCCCAGGGGGGCACGGGCACGCTCACCAGGTGCACCACGCCCGAGCCCGCCAGCAATGGCAAAGAGACTCGGAAGTCCGAGACCCAGTTCTGATGGGGCGAGGTGGGAGAAGGGGAGAATGGACCGGAGTCGGGAGGAATATGTAAGGATGCACCCATAACGACCCCGAAACTCCTCGAAAGAGTTGGACCCCGGAGCTTGAGAAATAAGGCTGTGAGCCGGTGGGTTTTTTTAGAGCGGGTTGACAAACACATAACTCAGCAGATTAGTCGTCCTCGGGTAAATCCTGAGGTTCGGCCTGGGCTTTACGGATTACGAAATGGAAGGGAGGAGGAATGCGTGAAAGGAGTTAGGTGTTTACCGTCAGGACCAGAGGTGGTACCATGCCACAACAAGCCCTTGTGATGGACCGGGGTCTCCATGGTAGCTCCAGGGTACCTCAATGAAAATTAGTAGTATTATTAGGCTTGTACAAAGATATACAGGGCAAATGACTTCTACACATGCACACTAAACCGCACACAAATGCACTGGATTATTACGAATAACATTTGAGATGGTTATTTTTGTTTGTCCTTGTCGCTGCGACATGCCACAACGATTATGCTTGTAACAAACACACACTAAGCCTGCAGACTTTTTTTTTTATTGTTGTATTGTTCAAGCTGTATCCTGGGATTGAGAATAGTAGCTTCATACAAGGACACAGCCTTGCGTGACGAGTTTCATTGCTCCCCGGCCAGCCGACCATCCTGACCTGTGGAGGAGAGTGACTCACATGGAAGGCAGGAGCCATTAAACATCTAAACTCAACTATTTTCTTGGATATATTCATTGTTGCAGGCCAGTCCCAGTTCTGTCCTTGCTGTTTTAAATGGATATAAATGCCTTCACTGGGAGAGTCATCCCAATCATTAAATCAGAGCAGAAGGGTTTTGTTCAGCATTTTGAACTACAGAAAATTAATGAATCAATTGGCAAATAATGAAAATAACCAAAGTGGGCTTCAGTGTAGCTTCAGAAAGGCAGGTATTGGGTTGATTCTAGTTCATGTCTTGGCTGCTTGTCAGACAAAGTTAATGAAAGTAAATGAAAGACATCACCATTGGACCTGGTTACTGTTATATATAAATAAATAAATGAATACATATTTTTATGTATTATTTATTATTGGTGGGTGCCATTATTACGGCATTTTATGGACAAGCCAACAATTGGTTTATTCAAATCCATAGGTTGAAAGCAATCGTTGGTTGCAGACCCAAATTTAAATCTTTCGTGAAGGCCGGTTGGTGTGGTGGAGTTTCTCATCTCGGAGCTAATTCCATAAACAATCATTCAAGTAATTGTAAACTAAATTGGTTGAATAAAAAATATATCTATACATTGATCAGCAATGAAAATAATCTTTGGTTGCAGCCGTAATTGCAATAATTAGTGAAGTTTGGCATGGTGGAGTTCATCATTTCTGGAAAAGTCTCTCCCAGCTGGGGCTATGTGCTACTGTTTCAATCAGAGGCCTAATGCTTATTATGACTACAGAAATGGTCCATTGTTTCCTGCTGAAAGAGCCGTCTCTGTCTTAATATGGCCTCTAAGTCTCTTACATAAACTGCTTTATACACACCACACACACACACACACACACACACACACACACACACACACACACACACACACACACACACACACACACACACACACACACACACACACACACACACACACACACACACACACACACACACACACACACACAGTCACACAATTACTTATTCAAGGAAAATATTACATTGGTGTCAGAAAATCTAAAAGATGGAGTCGTTCATTTGTCTTTGTCTGTTGGGTGTGTGCTTTTATTGCATGTACATGTTGTAAACAAGGTTAAGGCCCACAAGATAACAAATCAGATCTATGTGCCTTTTGCCAGACACTAATTGGGAAGTATACATGAATGAGATTGGCTGATATTGAAATCTCCTTGGATATGACCTTCATATCCGTATCTTCCTAAATGTATCATCTTCAACTGGTGCAGAGGGCCTGAGAGACAGTGAGATAAACAGGCAGTGAACAGACGTAATCCAAAGTAATTAATGTAGTAATTGGAGGAGCTGTTTTTTGATTTGCTAAAGGTAAAATTATATCCTCTGGATAAATCAACTATTATGATTACAAAAAGCATGGCCCATATATTATGATGATATCATGCCAACATAAAAAAAAGTGTGAGACTTATTACCGACTGAAGAACAGCCACATTTGTAAATGGGATAAACACTGGGAGGGAGAAATACAAGTTAAGTGTACATGTCCATGTGGATTTATTTTGTTCTTGGCCAAATGGTGGCGAAAATACCTCGGCCAGTTGATTTGGCTTTAAGTGGGTTTTACTTAACATGCTTACTGAAGGAAAGAGAATCACCTCCCTCTAGTGGTGCCGTCCCCAATGTATTCACAGCAGCTGCAGCCCCGGGCACTAACATATGGATGTTGATTCCTGTCCCCAGATGGGCAGAGAGTACTTGAAGCACTTTCCCCACTTGCAACTTATTTTGTGTCTTGGCAGCATACTGTGGGGGCCTCTCAGGTCTGTATACTGAACAGATACCTTGGAAATGTGTTTGTTTGTCAAAATCACAACATCTGTAGTCGTTTATTGCATACCCTTTTCACTCTGAAATACACACACAAGGATTCACTGTTATCTTATATCCAACAGGAACTGTTTCATGTTTCAAACACACACAAACAGGAACAAGACAAACAGAAGTGAAAAAAAAAGGTTTATGTTGTGCGTTGCAGAACAGGGAAGCAGGTATGTGCCGACCCCAGCGCCGTGATTCAATGAAGACACTCGCACATCCTACCAGGCTGCAGAAAACTAGAACGCAAATGGCGCTTCACAAAGTCTAACATCTTGAATGGCGTGACAGCCTGCTCAGATGCGCACAGCTTCTTCGTAAAGCGCCGACCGCTATAGCCAGCACCAGCCTACTCCTGCTTCCCAGGTCACCAGCGGGTATCTACATGTTCCTTGTCCATTCCCAGTCTAGTCATTTTTAGTGTTTTGCTGTGATTATGAGGTGACGCCTGGCCACCCCTGATGGCTACCAGCTTGCTCAACACCCCATCACGATGTACAATGGTGAAAATAAGACGTCCCTGGAGGATGAGTCTCTCACCTTGCATTCCTTCTAGAATTTCTACCTTGTAAATTAAGGTTGTTTTTTGTATTCCTTTGGCGTAGTGAGTGTTTCAAATAGGGCCCGTAAAGCTGTAACTGAGGCTGTAGGTGTGTTAAGGGCTAAATATTCAGCTGTCTTGATTTTATATTGTCACAACCTGGCTCTTGGGTCTTACAATAAATGGGAAGACCACAAATAATGACCATAACCATTTTTAAATGTATTCCTCAATAATGTTAACCAATACTCCAAACCAAACATTAACCATGGTGATGTGACAAACCGACCAGGGAAGAGAAGGACTGAATGGTTCCCTCAGACTTTATCGTCGAGCCAGCAAGTGTGGGTGATGGCCTTAATGATCGGTGGCCAGAAGACATCAAGACCACTAGATGGCGCCAAAGGGCCGTCACAATATTAACCAAGTATGTTAAGAGAGTGTTACGATTATGATAATGTGAGTTTAGAGTGTTGGAAATTTAAACCAATACAGAAGGTCGCTCTCATTATATAGGCTTAAAACCTGCTCTACGATACATTAAAGGCAAGACATTTAAGTCTCTGTCTGACCACCTTCTGTCTGATCAAGATCTGTTTGTGTGTGTGTGTGTGTGTGTGTGTGTGTGTGTGTGTGTGTGTGTGTGTGTGTGTGTGTGTGTGTGTGTGTGTGTGTGTGTGTGTGTGTGTGTGTGTGTGTGTGTGTGTGTGTGTGTGTGTGTGTGTGTGTGTGTGTGTGTGTGTGTGTGTGTGTGTGTGCCTGTTTGTGTCCATCTATCCATCAACCTCAAACCCAGTTTTATCTTCATTTGACTATAAGCTATGAACACACCCTCTGTGTGTATGTCCTTCTCATAGTTCTCCTTCTTTGTGCAACCAAGTTACAACGTAACGCTTTATTTGATGCTTCAGCAGAACCCACACCCGTTTCACTACAAAAAAAACGACTTCCCTTTGTCACTGTACTGCGGTTAACATGAGCGGCACATGCGACAGCCACCTGGACAGAGTCGCTCCGAGCACTTGTCAAATCGTAAGAGCTTTGGGTAATGCAGAGGATAGTGCTCGAGCTAACCCCTAGGTTTCAAAAGGTGTGCATGTGTGTCAGCATGTATGAAGAGGAGGGCCGAAGAGAACCGTCTGCCCGCTGAGAACAGCCTGCCATTGGGCTTACTTTTGGCGAGGAGAGCCACACACCAGAAAGTGAACCTGCAGATGTTACTTTTGGAAAGCGTAAGTCATGATTATTATTTGAATGTGCCTTAGGATGTAGTGTTGTTTATGCATCAGCAAAATATAGGTATGTCGGCTGTAGCCTCTAAAGCACCCTACATTTAAAAAAGGTGAAATTTGACCAAGTATTTGCATCCGTTATTAAATTGCAAAGTTTGTTCAAAATACTCAATTTTCAAAATGTATGTTGAATTATAGGAGATGTACACGTCTAAATGTGAAGTACCTGTTGCCCATGTACGGCATGCTTTTTCTTTTCTTTCTTTCTTCCTCGGCCATCATGTCCCCCCGTAGGCAAGGGTCTGAATAGGAAGGGCGTAGGTCTCGCCTTGACAGATAACAGAGCAGTGGTTCAGGGGATAAGCTGAATGATTGCTCGCCCCCCCCCCCCTCTCTCTCTCTCTCTCTCTCTCTCTCTCTCTCTCTCTCTCTCTCTCTCTCTCTCTCTCTCTCTCTCTCTCTCTCTCTCTCTCTCTCTCTCTCTCTCTCTCTCTCTCTCTCTCTCTCTCTCTCTCTCTCTCCTCCACCAATGTGCTTCCTGTCTGAGTCGTGGCGGCTGAGGCCTTTTAGCTCCACAGTCATTCACTCTACGGCACAAGAGAGAAAGGGCTTTGGATTGATATTTAAGTCGAAGTTATTTGTTTTTAGCGCATATTTCCAATCTCATTACGAGCATTCTGATTGGTTCTGCTGCAGGTGTGTCTTCAATGACGTGCGAGTGCAACGCCGGTGTCCACAGGAACGGCTGACTGCTGAACACCCCACACTACCATCAGAGACACTTCATCACAACTCGTCACATTCCAAACTATTCCATTGGACTTTTGTCACATTGAAGGCCATGTGCTTGGTTCGATAAACGAAGAACGTTCCAACAAGAGCAAAGAATGACTTCAAACAATGGCTCAGGGGACATCTCTTCGGAATGTCCCGATGACATGGCCAGCTGGGAGAAGACCATGGACCGATTATATCGCTACTTCTACCTGTTCCTCTTCATCCCTGGACTCTTGCTTAACACCGTCGCACTTTGGGTCCTTTGCAGGCATATTAGGTATTCTACCGATGCACACGCATTCACACACACACACACACACACACACACACACACACACACACACACACACACACACACACACACACACACACACACACACACACACACACACACACACACACACACACACACACACACACACACACACACACACACACACACACAGTTGTATGGTACTCAGTTTAAGCCTTTTGGATAACCCATCTCTCTCTCATTTCTCTGCATGTCACGCTACTACAGCAAGAAAATGAAGACGCTGATCTTCATGATCAACCTGGCCTTTGCAGACCTGGCACATGTCCTCTCTCTGCCCCTCAGGATCTACTACTACTTCACGCTAACCTGGCCCTTTGGACGTGTCGCCTGCCTGCTCTGCTTCTACCTGAAGTACCTCAACATGTACGCTGCCATCGTCTTCCTGGTGAGCAGCCCATCAGAATTCAGACCGAACGATACTTACTTGCATTACTGTGACGACATGGTGGGGAGGAGGTCTTATAGAAGTTCGACAGAAATTCAAGCAAAGTTCAACAGAAAATTGGTAATCAGACAGAAAAATACATGAAATGTATTAAATATAATCCAATCGTTTTGTAATATTGTCATTATGGAGTCCAGCGGCCCCTCGACTCTTGAGCTGATGAGCTCAATCTAGTTTTGATTTTTGAGGGCCAGTGAGGATAAATCCCAGCATCTGCCCCCCCTTTGTCTTCAGGTGTGTATCAGCGTGCAGCGGTGTGTGTTCCTGCTCAAGCCGTTCTCCGCTCGCCGCTGGAGGAAGCGATACGATCTGCTGATCAGTATTGTTGTCTGGCTGGGGGTCGGAATGGCCTGCTCCCCTTTCATCGTGGTGAGGGGCGGCCATGACAACAACACCAGTGTCAACCACTCCCCCTACTCTTCTCTCACCCAAGCATCCACAGCTGGGACCATCCCCTACGAATCGCACTCCACCGGCACTTCTGAAGCCAAATGTTTTAAAGACTTGCCCACCCGTAAGCTGTCACTGTCCACGGCGGTCACCATTATGGTTCTGGGAGAGTTGCTTGGCTTCCTGCTTCCCCTTGCTGCCATCGGTTACAGCTCGGCCCGCATCGCCCACTCCCTCCTCAAGACCCAGTACCAGGATCCGGTGGATCCCCTCCCCCGGGGACGCACCTTCACCATCACCTCCTCCATCTCCCAGACGGATTCGCTGGGGGACAGACAGACGGCCGAGGACAAGCGCAGAGCCCTGCGTATGGTGCTGGGCTGCTCCGCCCTCTTCCTCGTCTGCTTCGCGCCGTACCACGTCAACTTCCTGTTGTACCTGCTGGTGACGCAGGACATGGTGTCTCACTGCGGCCTGAGGCTGGCCGTCATACAGTTCCATCCTGTGTCGCTGTGCCTGGCCAGCCTCAGCTGCTGCCTGAACCCCCTGCTCTACTATTTCCTCACCACCGAGTTCAGGAGGCACCTCAGCAAGAGCGCCTCCAGCCTCTCCTCCAAGTTCCTCTCCTCCCCCGTCATTGCTGCGTACAGCTCGGGCCGGGTCAGAGCTGCTTCAGAAGAGGCTTGAAGGGAGCACAGACAGCTCCGTCTCGCTTGGGCTGAGGGAAGGGCCACTTCGTTAGTTTTAAAAGAGAGGAGTTATATACGTATATTTGGACTAGAGGGAAGCAAGGTTGTTATGATCAGAGAGAGCCCAAGTTGCCAAGTACTCCCCTAGGGACCCAGATATGTGTTATACTGCCACACCCATTTTTGGACATCATAAGCTAAATGTGAAACACCTCAAGTCAATTTACCCAAGTCCAAATATGAGAGCTATCAATTGTTGTGTGAGTGTATCTGCTAGACTGGGTAGCCCCGCCCATTCTGCGGGCGATTTGAGTACGCCATGCACAAGGGACTGGAGAAGAGCAATGCATTTCTTTCTGCTTCTGTTACGTTTTTGCGGGAGCCAATCACCAAGCTGTCTTTTCCCCTCGGCGTGACTATTGGCTGGTTTAACACAATGACAACAGGGAAGCAACAGCAAGCAGCCAATCGCGTACAGAGTCAGTTGAACTAGGCCTGTTGATCACGCCTCTTGTGCTGAAGAAAAAGCTTTCCTAGACCAACGTGCAATCTACGATTGATCTTGGTGTGGCAAGGCCAGATTGAATTTGCTGTGCATCCTGGGTTTCAAAATAACTTTCATGTAACCAATCTTTTAGTACAATCTGCATAAATCTGTGATTTAATTAAATTCGATAAAATTTTATTTGTATAGCCCTGAATCATTGGTATAGACAAGCATCAATACAATCAGAAACGTTAACATAGTCAGACACAGACAATGACACCCATCCGTATCAGCATTCAAAATCAGAGAACTTGACCGGCATCAATTTATCTTATAATGGTTTCAATTTTTAGTTAAAATAATTTCATGAATTGACTGGTGTGGCCCACATTCTGAGTCTGGTTTGAGTCAGACTCTTAGGGCCCTATTTTAAGGGTCTGAAACGCAAGTGAGAAGCACCAAACCCAAGTAGCTTTGTGGGTGGCTCTATGGTGATGTCGCTATTTTACCGGCGCATAAATGACTCTTGCGCCTGGCGCAAATCTAAAAAGGGTTGGTCTGAAGTAGCCTAATTAACCGTAGGTGTGGTCTGGGCGTAACGTGCACTAAACCAATGAGAGTGCCATCTCCCTTTAAGAGCCATGAACGCATTTGAGTCTGACGAGTTGTTATTTTGACTGCGAGTTTGCAGTCTCCGATGAGACAGATGCATGACTGCATGAATTGCAAGCTTCAAATGGCTCAGTTTATGGCCCAAATAATATGGCCTAATTCACACATGGAATAGCGTTTTCTTCCAGAACTTCAGAAACACTGAGTCTTCAAATAAATTTTGGCAAAGAAAACTTAACACACATATGATATGGGGTAACTGTGGTTCTATTTAATGATATAGGCTATGCAATACATTAACAAACATCATGTCTTACCACCAGTATTGTATCCATTATCGTTATCAACTTGTGTTCCTAATGTGTCCCCCCGTTATTATACATTGCCATGGACTGTATTATGCGTTACGTGTTTAGTTTGCGTGTGTTTAAACAGATAGACGCACACACGTGCGCCCGCTTTCATTAATACTTTTACACATATACACACACGAGCGCCCGCATTCATTCATTCTTTTAACACTCACTCGCGGTAAAACAATGTTTTCTCACGATCAAATACTTATCAATCCTAAAAGATATGGGCTTGTACACAATGTCTGTGTCAAGAAAATATCTGTTTGCTGTACGGTGTTTGCAGATGCATTGATTTAAAAGTACAACTTATTACCGCTGTATCATCTGTTCTTTCCCAAATAATTTACCAAGAATGTGTGGCTAGGTAGATGATAGAAGCAAAGTGTATGCACGAGGTGCACAGGCAACATTATGCATGCGCCCTTAAAATAGAGTGTCGAAAAGCAGGAGCGTTGCTAGCAATTGAAAACATTCGAGGCTGTAGCCCAGAAGTTAGAGTCCTTTTAAAACGGGTGTTCAGGGGTTTCTCCTCCGAGAAAATTTGAAAATCGGGCTGATGAACATTCAAGTAACGTAGTTTGAAAAGTAAAAGAAAGACCAATCGTCATGTCAGACTGACCTTCCGATCATTGTCAACCATAAAACTTTGTTTTCCCCAAAAACCCTGTCGTCTGTCTTTATGTTGGGTTGTCCAAAGGCTGCTGATTTTATGTTTGTTGGGCACCGTAACAGTGGGTCACTCTGTTATAACCTGCATGAGAGTTCAGGTCTCTTATATCCATCTTGCCAACGATATTTTATTACTGTACTTCTCAACACTCTTTGATCTCACTAATGGCGCATTTCCACTAGCACGGCTCGGCTCAATACGGCTCAGCACGACTCGGCTCGGCTCGGTTTGGTTGTGTTTCCATTACAACTGGAGCCTCCTCGACGTGGGCGGGGTCGTCATAACACGGCTGCGCGAAACCGCTATGACGTCATTTACACGGCGCCGAGCAACGTACAAATCCGGAAGACCAGAACAACAACAACGCGTGGTGCCGTCGAGCTCCCTCTGAATCCGTTATTCGGCAACCAGAGTCAGGAACGTCTGGACCTCCTCCACCGACCAAGGAGTGGATTTTTTCTGAGAAGCCATCTCGTTCCATGTCAATAAGCAGTAAAAAGTGGTGTCTTGTCTCGCGTCTTGTTTTTATTTACATTCTCGGCGGTCGTCGCGCGGTTATGACGCTTCCAGTGACGACACTCATCGGCCAGTCAGTGGAAGGCAGTCGGCTGACGTCACGTTTTAGTAACGCTTCGGCTCGCTTGGAACCACGGCTGAGGTGATACCAAAATGTACCCGGTTGCAGGTACTGCGTGCTAGTGGAAACACGCAAATAGCGCGCCGAGCCGAGCCGTACCGAGTCGAGCCGTGCTAGTGGAAATGCGCCATAAAGGGCTAGCAGCACGAAACAGCATTATCGACGAGATGCGCTACGCATAGGGAAGAAAGAATACAGACGTTGAATTTGCAACATTTTGCAACAAATTATTCTAAATCTGCCCATACATGGACACGTCAGAATTTTGCGGTTTTCACTCGCTACAATGTTACATCTGTGGCTGCTGGTAATTCAACCACAAAGAAGTAAACTCTGCGGGGCTATTTTCATCATTATGTTTGTTGTTTGTTTTGACGGCACAGCGATCCGGGGCTATTCCCAAAAGAACCGGGGCTATAACCTCGAATGCCCAGGTCTAACGACGCGCCTGTCGAAAAGATACTTACGGGTTTTCTTGTTTAAGTTTCCTTCCTCACTTCCCCTTCCTGGAAGTAGTTAATGCAGTTTTGTAGATAAGCATGCTGTCATGTCATGCAAGATGAAAGACTTCACGTTGAGTCGAGTGCCATTTGCGTTCTAGTATTCTGCAACTTCGCTTCGCTTTCATTGTTCGCTTTTTAATTACCAGCAGAGCAACAGAGCCAATGGCTCCAGATAAGGCCCAAGTTCAAATCATCAGTGAATATAATGCCGCGAACACACCAAGCGCGTACCTCGCGTACCATGTACGCGCGTAACGCAGCTAAAATGTTGCTTGACCATTTTGTGTCAAAAATGGTCAGATACGCGCGTAACGTGCGTAGATGAGACCGCCCAAAACTCCCCCCCCCCGCCGCCATTTTTCTTTTGCTGAAACATTCACTGATCTTACCAGGACAGCCAGTTTCCTCGGCCACGTCGACCCACGCCCGCTCTTTCTTGTTCCTGTCCCGGTACAACACAATCCTGGTGTTGTACAGGACAGGACGGCTGCACACTGCAATGATGAGGTTTTGGTCCTCCATTGCGGTTCTGTCCTCTCCGTCTCTCTGCCAGTGACGTCGGGTCAAGCTCAACGCTGATTGGCTATTGCGGCGCGTACGCGCGTAAAAAGTTCAATTTTTTGAACTCCTCGTACGCGCGTATATGTACGCGCGTATATGTACGCGCGTATATATACGCGCCTCATACGCGCCTAACGCGAGTAAAATGTTGCTTATACGCGTGTAACGCGTGTACGCGTCTCATACGCGCGTAAACCAATGGTTCCCTAAGGAAAAATTGCCGATTTTATACGCGTGATACGCGGGTAACGCTTTTGGTGTGTCCGTACCTTTAGAGCCCCTGTAGTTACAAAGGGGAGCAAGTGAATGGGATAACATATCTGCCATAGCTGTCGTGGTCGCATTGGTGATAGGACGTAATTTATTCCTGTACGCACCTTATCAACATGGCTAACCACGAATGACTCTTTATACACACGCATTACTCAACAGACCATAGAATTTACTCAACAGACCATAGAAGTTCAGGTGAAAGTTCAAATAAGTCATACAGTATGTGGGTTTCCTCTCGAGGGTGAGGTGTTGATCTCACACTGCCAACGACAAGCAACGGATGCACCTGCACAGGACCCTTGATCCTTTGCAAGCTAAAGTAGGGCAGTAGCAAAAAAAAGTAGGGTAGCTGTAGGGTATAAAGTACAGTATGCTAGATTAGAGTTCAGATCTGAATGTGGGGCCAGTTGCCACAGTAGTCCCAGCCAACACAATGCTGAATTAATAATAACAATAACAATAATAATACATATAATTAATGTAGTGCTTTTCGAGGCACTCGAAGTGCTAGTGAGTTGGGGAAGTGACGTCCTCCTCTCTCTGCCACCTTGTAGCGCCAGGCCGGTTGACGTGTGCCTGACCGCTCACCACACACACAGCAGCCATGCTCCTCCTTCAGAGGCACTGCCCTTGCAGCTGGATGAAGACACTGTTGTCATACGCTTGAGACAGAACAGACACAAACAAGAGAGCAGCCCCAAGCAGACGCACACTGGGGCTGTTTCCCAATGTCAAGGAAGCATGCTCAACGAGCGTCCTTTTAAGGACGCTACGTCATAGAACGCCGACAAGCACTGTTCCAATGTTGAGGACACTCGAAATTGACGCCATTTTTGCGTCCTTCTTTTTTGAGAATTCCGAGATTTTTCAAGGATGCATCGATGCATCCTAGATGAGCCCAAACTACCCACAATCCTGTGCGTTCACTGCGCGGGATCTTGAAAATGGCAGAGCAGTACACGTTCAAATGTAAGTGAAGTTATATTAGTTTTCAGAAATATTTTGTGCCGTATTGCTTTTTATAGAATCATCATGTTAATGCAAATAATCAAGCTTAAAGACTTGTGCCACTTTTCAAACGTTTTTGCAAATTAATAATACCGTACGTTGCTGTATGTATGTATGTATGTATGTATGTATGTATGTATGTATGTATGTATGTATGTATGTATATATATATATATATATATACACACACACATCACATCATTGCTTCCATGTTGTATGCAGAAGTGCACATGTGTTTACAAGCGGAAACGCAGTATTAAAAAGCGGAAGCGGAAGCGCATCCACACTAGCAAGTCGTTCCAAAGTCCGAACAAGGAAGCACTCGAGCGAGCACTCTCCATAGGACGCGACTAGCAAGGACGCGTCCTAGCAAGGCTGCAGCCTTCACATTGGGAAACAGCTAGAAGGTCTGATTAAATTATATACAGTGAGGAAAATAAGTATTTGAACACCCTGCTATTTTGCAAGTTCTCCCACTTAGAAATCATGGAGGGGTCTGAAATTGTCATGGTAGGTGCATGTCCACTGTGTGAGAGATAATCTAAAAAGAAAAATCCAGAAATCACAATCTATGATTTTTTAACAATTTATTCGTGTGATACAGCTGAAAATAAGTATTTGAACACCTGTCTATCAGCTAGAATTTTGACCCTCAAAGACCTGTTAGTCCGCCTTTAAAAGTCCTCCTCCACTCCACTGTATTATCCTGAATCAGATGCACCTGTGTGAGGTCGTTAGCTGCATAAAGACACCTGTCCATCCCATACAATCAGTAAGACCCAAACATTCAGCATGGCTAAGAGCAAAGAGCTGTCCAAAGACACCAGAGACAAAATCGTTCAACTCCACAAGGCTGGAAAGGGCTACGGAGAAATTGCCAAGCAGCTTGGTGAAAAAAGGTCCACTGTTGGAGCAATCATTAGAAAATGGAAGAAGCTAAACATGACGGTCAATCTCAATCGGAGTGGAGCCCCATGCAAGATATCACCTCGTGGGGTCTCAATGATGCTAAGAAAGGTGAGGAATCAGCCCAGAACTACAGGACTTGGTCAATGACCTGAAAAGAGCTGGGACCACCGTTTCCATGGTCACTGTTGGTAATACACTAAGACGTCATGGTTTGAAATCATGCATAGCACTGAAGGTTCCCCTGCTTAAACCAGCACATGTTAAGGCCCGTCTTAAGTTTGCCAATGACCATTTGGATGATCCAGAGGAGTCATGGGAGAAAGTTTTGTGGTCAGATGAGACCAAAATGGACCTTTTTGGTCATAATTCCACTAAGCGTGTTTGGAGGAAGAAGAATGATGCGTACCATCCCAAGAACACCATCCCTACTGTGAAGCATGGGGGTGGTAGCATCATGCTTTGGGGTGTTTTTCTGCTTATGGGACAAGACGACTGTACTGTACTAAGGAGAGGATGACTGCAGCCATGTATTTCGAGATTTTGGGGAACAACCTCTTTCCCTCAGTCAGATCATTGAATGAGTCGTGGCTGGATCTTCCAACATGACAATGACCCAAAGCACACAGCCAGGAAAATCAAGGAGTGGCTTCGTAAGAAGCATATCAAGGTTCTGGAGTGGCCTAGCCAGTCTCCAGACCTAAATCCAACTGAAAATCTTTGGAGAGAGCTGAAACTCTGTTTCTCAGCGACAGCCCAGAAACCTGACTGATCTAGAGAAGATCTGTGTGGAGGAGTGGGCCAAAATCCCTCCTGCAGTCTGTGCAAACCTGGTGAAGGACTACAGGAAACGTTTGACCTCTGTAATTGCAAACAAAGGCTACTCTACCAAATATTAACGTTGGTGTTCAAATACTTATTTTCAGCTGTATCACACGAATAAATTGTTAAAAAATCATAGATTGTGATTTCTGGATTTTTCGTTTTAGATTATCTCTCACAGTGGACATGCACCTACCATGAACATTTCAGACCCCTCCATGATTTCTAAGTGGGAGAACTTGCAAAATTGCAGGGTGTTCAAATACTTATTTTCTTCACTGTATGTACAGTATATTATATACATATTTATAAACGTTAATTAAGTCTCAAGCATTGCTCCAAGATTGGAAAGGTATGAAAACTTGCACACTGCATAGTTGAAACTAACATGTGGTTTATTCACCCCCCCTACCAGCTGCACAACTTCCCCTTCTCTGAAGCACATAACTGTTATCTTTTATTTTCATCAGTTCCTTTTTAATGCCACCTTCAATGTGCTAATCGTTAAAGTAGAATCTGATTGCTTTTCAAGACGAAATGATCTCTCTGGACTTTCTCCACATCTCTGGGCTTAAAGTAGCCGTGCTGGGAGTTGACCACGTCCCCACACCAGTCTGGCTGACCCAGTGCTAAATAACACAAGTAGAGATGGTGTGAAAATTCTGCAAAGCCCCTCCCCCAGAAATAACAGGAAGCATCATCTTCACTGTGCATGTTAAGAGGAAGGGGAAAGAAAAGCAAGAGTAGAATAGCAGAATAGTGCAAAAAAACCCGGAAAGACCTAGGTTAGGCAAATTAGGTATTATTTTAAAGAGTTATGATAACACAGGAGGGAGATTCAATAGGGTGAGTTGAGATTGTTGTGGGTGTTCAGATGGGTGGGATAAGGAGTGTTAGGGGCGGGGGGGGGGGGGGGGGAGGAGATGGGGGGGATTGACTTTTCTTTTTCGGTCCCTGTGCTCTTCGGTCTTTCTACTGAGAAGGGAACGTTGACAGACGTCTGAGCTCCGGCAAAAACACGAGGACGTCTCGGATAAGAGGTGGGACCACGCACTACACCGCACTCTGAGGGGGGATTGTTGCATTGTCGCGTTTGAATGCTGAGTGTGTCGGGAGAACATGGAAAGGCAGGAGAGAGAGGGGTTGGAGAATAGTTGAACTCCGGAGTCTTATCCCGCGGGAGGCCTCCAGCGAGTGGAATGTCTGTAATGCAGAGGAGGGCGGCCGTTGGCCTGCCCACACACACACACGTGTGTTTGTGTTGGTCTATATGTGTGCATGTGTGTTTACAAGGCTCCCATATGTGTGCGTCTGTTCTGTTATTTGTGTATCAGTAGGTTTAATTAAGCAGACTTTAGTCTTGTAAATGATGCATGTGCGAACCTCGTTGCTTCCCCCCCCCCCCACACACACACACACACACACACACACCACACACACACACACACACACACACACACACACACACACACACACACACACACACACACACACACACAGAGCTGTTATAGGATGCTGTGTATCAGCCCACTGAGAGATGACTCATTGGAGAGAAGAAATCATCAGTGGAAATTCCTGTGAATCTTGCAGTTGAACTGTATTTTATTAGGATGACTATTTTCTGCTACATTGATGTGATATTCCTTTATGCTTATTTTTTTTTACATCTTATGTGCATTTACCTCGCTCTGCATAACCAAAGGTTGGCCAGACACAGACACAACCTTGTCGACGTGTGTGTGTGTGTGTGTGTGTGTGTGTGTGTGTGTGTGTGTGTGTGTGTGTGTGTGTGTGTGTGTGTGTGTGTGTGTGTGTCATACAGGCAGTTTTCATCGACTTGTTTGGGAGGAGGGGGGTTGGAATCTGTTCATTTATACTCCAACCTCTCGATGTTTTTTTTGGTTAGTGAGGGGACATCTTAAGGGAGTGATTCTTTATCTGACAGCTCCAGGGCTGCTGACAGGGGCGGCTCTGCACACACACACAGCCCTCTGAGAATGAGCATGGGATGCATTGGAGGGGTGAATCAGAGACCACAATAATTAAACAGACATAACCTCACTGGGGGCCACAGAAGAGAGAATACGTGGCAGCCCTGGTGTATTCACATCTCCACACTGACAATGCTCTGACCGCGAGTTCAAACCCCTGGACTGACAGCAACCAACCACTACTTTCCTGTTTCCTGTTCTTATTTGCACCCTTCTTTGCCTCTTTTCACTATATCAAGACAGCTTAATGTATCGATACAGTACACAAATATTCTAGGGGGCAAGGGGGCCGCTGGCAGGGAGTCGGCGGTCTGCCGGGTGTTTTGAAGTTTGGCTTTTTTTGGGGGCCAGTATTTAAAAAATCGGAAGATGGCTTCTCGTGTTGCAATTTACCGACGTACCATCCAACTGGATTACAGCACAGCTCTATCGATCTTTCGCACATGTGCTGCGTTGTGCGTCATAAGTACGTCCGCTTGCACAGACAATGTTCTAAAATGAAATAATAAATATAAAAAAGGCTGTTGTATGATAAAGTTTTACTCCAAAAAAAAGTATTGATTTGTTCAGAAAACGTTTTTCACTTGCAGTTACAGCCCCCGCCAGCGCCAGGGGGGGTGGGGTGACATTGGTGAAATGATTACATTTTAAGATTCCCTCTCATTCTTTGAGTCACTATTTGCCAAATCCAATCATCAAATCTCTGGGCGATGAATGAACCAACGAGTTTAACGGCAGGCCATGCTAGTAAGGGGAGAGATGGTTGTGCTTTGTGACACTGGAAACATTCAGCAAAGGGGATGTTTTTTCTATTTTGATGTAGGCCTTGTTGCAAAGGCTTGAGGTTACAATGTGCAGATGTGAAAGTGAAGCCTATTGTACCATGCACGTAACAGAGTGTAAGTGGAAAGGGCACACACCAACCAAATTTTCACCCACATATTTAACACACTACAGTAGTTTTATCATAAAGTAATGTAAGCAATAAACTACAAAACCCATCCAAAAGAAAAGGTTTTTAAACATGTTAATTTTCACAGCCTTCTCTCCTGGAGATCATTAGAGCAGTAATCTTATTCTGAATGTTCTTTCAGCGGTGAGATCATGGGACCACGACTGGGACATTAGTGGCTCTACTGGTCAATGGATGGCGTGGACGACGCTCACAGCAAACACCTCTCCCGACAGACGACAACAAAAGCAGCTTGGCTTGGATATACAAGAGTAAAAGTAAGTGGGTGTAGGAGGAAGCCCAACCCTCTCGATTGATCGAGGTGCTAGGCAGAGCCAGAGATCAAAGCACAACAGTCATGAAGATGAGCGGGGGGAACCAAAGCTGTGTCAGCAAGGAGCTCCAGAGCTACCAGCACCAGGTCTACGTGGTGGTGTACGCCATCATCTTCAGCCTGGGGCTGCCCTGTAACTTGGTGGCGCTCTGGGTTTTCCGGCAGTACGTGAAGGAGACCAAGAAAGCGGTGTTGTTCATGATGAACCTGGCCTTGGCCGACCTGATGCAGGTGATTATAAGCCTCCTCTGTCGATTGCTGCCGTAGGACTTTCGTTTTAAAACATTTAATGTAGCGAGATCCAAAAACTGCATATAATAATAATAATAATGGATTTTATTTGTAATGCACTTTATATTGAGCAAACAATCTCCAAACAAAAAGTTTGGAGCAAACAAAAAGTGCTACATAAGAAAAGTAAAAGTTAAAATTTGGAGAGAGAACGTCTCTCCAAAGGAAACAACTAATGAAAGGCTTTTTTTAAAAAGGTAGGTGTTTAGGCCTTTTTTAAAAGTGTCCAGGGTCAGTGGTGCTCTCAGGTGGTCAGGGAGAGCATTCCAAAGACAGGGAGCGGCGTGACAGAAATACTGTACTTTGATGGTTAACTTGATGGTTGCAAATTAACTAGATGCGGTGGCTCCTATAGTGACTGATCAAGGACTGATTAATCATTCATTTCTTGCAAATATAATCTCTTTTTTGAGACACCTGAAAGGTGAGACGTTTCATGTTTTAGGCCAAACAAAGAGCTTAATGATTACGCGATAATCAGGCCGCTGTAAAGCACACTATGACACACTACTTAATTTGACGTTGGTATACTATCTTGCACTACTTCTTTGTTCACTTAAATTGAAAAGATCTTAATGTGCCCGATGTTCGATCCATCTTCTCTGCCCAGGTGCTCTCCTTGCCCCTGCGGATCTACTACTACCATTACAACATATGGCCCTTCGGCCAACCCTTCTGCATCTTCTGCTTCTACCTCAAGTACGTCAACATGTACGCCTCCATCTTCTTCATGGCGTGCATCAGCTTGCGCCGGTGCGAGCTCAACATGTATCCGCTGAAGCACAGCTCATCCAAGAAGAAGGGAGACCTGGTCATCTGCGTCTCAGGCTGGCTGCTGGTCTTCATCTGCTGCATCCCCTTCCCCATCCTGCGCACCCCCAGACAGCCCCAGGCTGAACTTAAACCCGAGGTCGGCAAAGATGCTCTGGTCAATTCTACGAGCCCCAGCATCCGGGGTTCTACCGGAAATGAGGTGTGCTTCTCAGATCTGCCCATGCAGCCTGTGGGCGAACCGGCGGCCTGGACCCTCATCATCCTGGCCGAGTTGCTGGGCTTCATCCTGCCGTTAGCCCTGGTGCTCGTGTGCGCCTGCCTGAACGTGGCGAGCCTGCGGAGCCGGATGGAAGGGGTGACACATGACCGGCGGGAGCAGCAGCGAGCCATGAGGATGGTGATGAGCTGCCTGATGGTGTTCCTGGTGTGCTTTGTTCCATATCACGTGACCTTTCCCCTGGACTTCCTGGCCAAGGTGGGCGCCCTGGGCTGCAGTCTGCAGGAGCGGGTGCTGCGGAGCCACCCGGTAACGCTGTGCCTGGCGAGCTTTAACTCCTGCCTGGACCCCATCATGTACTATCTCACCACCAAAGAGTTCTGGAGGCGGGGACGTGGAGACGTCGGCTGACACGCCGCGGAACCCTAACGTGCGCTGCTTTAAAAACCGCCAACAGGTTATTCTTGTTGTGGACGCTTTGTTGAATGTCATTTTTTTTTACATCGTATCTTTATTTTAGGTATATTTTTTAACACACAGGGGTGTTTTACTATTGTTTCCATTTGTACTACTCCGTTAGTTATATTTCCTTTGCAGGAGAACGGATTTTCCTTTTGTCTACCGGAAAGTCCCCAAGACCATTTAATGTGAAACGAAAGATCAAAGCTCTGAATGCCGAGAGACAAAGTGGGTATTGACACAGAACATGTCAATGCCAATGAGAGAATGCACAGAATACCGAAACCATTTAAAGAAGCATTTATTTGGGAGAAATGATATTGGATGAAACTATTGTATGATTAAACTGTTTCATTAATAGTTTGTGTCATATATGTGTAATAGTTGTGCATTATAGTAAATTAAAAATAAACATAGAGCAGGCTTCTAAAGGTAAAGAAATGTAACTTTATTCAACAACAAATTACAATTACAAAGTGACATTAATTTCAGTAACTTTACACAAAACCATATTATCTTTCATCAAAACATTTTGAGCGTCTCCTTGTGTTTAGAAACACACTTCGCCAGGCACAGCTATTTCCCTTCCGATTGTCCTTCACAGCTAGATTTTTATGGGAAGCCGTTTTTATTGTTATGTCACAATTTAATTACAAACATTTTAAACATTTATTTACAAAATTTAGCAGTCGTGTTTGAATCAATTGAAACAACTTGAGGTACACAAATAAAATCCTTGGAAATGGTAACGGAAAAGGTAGTCATTTGCAAAATTGCCAAAAAGTCTAAATTCTGTTGGGTCAGTTATTAATTATTTTTGCACCTGCCACTTCTCATTCCCTCAACCGAATCTTAAACATTAGCATGTCCTGTGGGGGAGCAATCTCTCCTCTTTGAGGTTTAATGTCATTGATACAGTAAAAAGTTCAGACAGTAGGAAGGAACTTCACGTACAGACTAAGACCTCCGGGCCGGCCTCATTATAACGACACAAAATAAACTAACAAGTGCATTGTTGTGGGGTTTCATCCATCCGTCTTAGATAGGTTTTTAAAACGTACACCATTAAAGTTTGGAAGGTATAGGACTCTTCTAAACACCTCCCTAAGGTCTCACATCGGGCTGACATGAGACGGGTTTCACATATAACGCTTCTGTGTGAGGTGATCGGATGTTGCGACATGCCAATAGATGTAGCATCACTAGCTAATATATGTACGAAAGATAGCTTATACATGTAGGATAGCTAGCTAATAGATGTAGGATCACTTGCTTATTGATGATTCAGGATGTTATTTATCCCAGGGGAAATTGTTTCATTGCTAGCTAAAACATGTAGGATAGCTAGCTAACAGGATCAAACTAAACAGCCCCAGTAAAACGTAAGCTAGCATTATGGAAGAAATGATCAGCACAAGACTAGATAGGGATCAGGTTAGTTTGTAAGCAATCGATAACCTATAAATGTTACATTGTGGTAGCTTATAACGCTGAAACATCAAATTCACTTGGGGAAAGAGCGGGAAAAGCATAATGTTCAGTAGTAAGGTAATTTTTTACAAAAATACTCTGCTAGTGTGATAGCAGCTTGCTCTCTCTCTCTCTCTCTCTCTCTCTCTCTCTCTCTCTCTCTGTGTCAGTCTCAATCATTCTCTCTATCTCTCTCTCTCTCCCCCTCTGTCTCAATCATTCTCTCTCCCTCTGTCTCAATCATTCTCTCTCCCTCTCTCTCTCTCTCTCTCTCTCTCTCTCTCTCTCTCCCCCTCCTCTCTCTCTCTCTCTCTCCTCTCTCTCTCTCTCTCTCTCTCTCTCTCTCTCTCTCTCTCTCTCTCTCTCTCTCTCTCTCTCTCTCTCTCTCTCTCTCTCTCTCTCTCTCTCTCTCTCTCTCTCTCTCTCTCTCTCTCATCAGGCCTTGCAGATTCTGGTCTCGGTAACAAACTTGTTCTCAAAGTGGTGGATGGTGAAGCACTTCTCTTCAGAACGCTTCTGGATTCTACCACCTGATGGAGACAACAAAAAAGTTCTACAAAACTTCCCACATGGTTATCAATGGCCAATCTAAAACTAGAGCAAAAGGTAAGATTGCATTTTCAATAATTATAGTAGCGATAGTCACAATATTTTAATAAATAGGAAGTTATGCTGCCCCCAAACCGGGGAGCTCAATATCGAGGTCAAGAAAAATCTCCATCGTTATTCTACAACATGTTTAAATGTCCATTATGTAAAATGTAGGTGCTACCCCCTACATCTTTAATGAATTAATCTTAAATATTAGCATGACGTTATTAAAACGCTTTTCCTTTGTCAGCTAAATCTTGAATGTTATTTTAAAGTTGAATGTTTACAGCGATAGCATTGTGATTAAATGTGTTCAATTCAAATCATTGCAAACCAAAGGATTAGTCATAAATCAAATATCTGTCATGCAGTTTATACATGTAATTTTTTTCACATTAGCCTATGCATCCTAACGCGCAGTGGAGCTAAAGCCCCCGGGGTCCTGACCTGGCAGCTCTGAACGGGGCTGCATGCGGTACGTCTCCTTGCCGTCACACAGCCGCCGGATGTAGAATCCCAGGGGCTTGATGTCGTCGATGCGCTCCGTCACCACCAGGTCCTCCTGCACCAGGTAGCTACGGTAGGAGCCAGACTGACCAACACAGCCAACCGTGAACAACCCACAATGACACTAAAGCTCAGCATAGTACACGTACTGCAGGGTATCTGCAGGTTTCAGCAAGTAAAATTTTCAATACCACCTGGAATGAAATTTAAGACCTAAAACACACGATGGTGGGGGTTGGCAACAGACGCGAGCCAACTTCAGAAACGGACGTCTTCCAGCCAACTGTCCTTGAATTTGCAGCTACCCATTGTCGCAGACTAGCTAGCAAGCACGCAGATAATCGTTGATACAGTATATGCAGCTAGCAAGAAAGAAGCCTCTCTACATGTCCTTCCTGAAAAGTCCCTCGAGGAAAATAAAAGAATATATAGTCCTGCCCCGACAAATTTAAGACCTCGAGTTACAGTATTTAAGAACAGCATATGACATTTGTAACAAATTTAAGACTTTTTAAGGCCTTAAATTTAGAAACAAGAATTTAAGACTTTTTAAGACTTATTATGGATGCGCGGACACCCTGGTATATACGTTTCAGCAAGATCAGCGATCGGGTTTTGGATCATTATAAACATGACTATTGGTTTACTTTGCTGCATGTCGGAAAATTAAGGCTAATTCAAGAGGTCAGTGTGAACACTGGGAAATTACGATGGGGATTTGCCCCTTTGACCTTGACTATATAACTGTGTCGTCTTATTCCGAGCCAGTGAGTTCAGTAAGCGGTGTCAGACCGCTGGATGCCACTGGCTCACCATGAGCTGCATGAAGAGGTCCATGAGGTCCTGAGGGGGAAGAACCACGGACGTGTTCAGCGGGATCACGAAGCAGGTCCTCAGAGTCAGGTCGAGGTACGCAGTCAGCTTCTACGCAAAGGGAACAATCACACACTGCACCGTTAGATCGCAGGACATTCCCACCTCAACTTTTGTGTGGCAGAGAGAGAGAAGGAGAAAAAGGTTAACTGAGGGATACTGATGGAGCGAGCAAGAATTGTTGGGAGAGGGGTGTGTGTGTGTGTGTGTGTATGTGTGTGCATGTGTGTGTGTGTGTCTGATGGTGTGTTATATGTGATGTGTGCGTGTCCAGTCCGCACCCTGTGGAAGTCGTGGAGGATGTAGGCGGGGTCGCCGGACCGGAAGCGGGGAGGGGGCACGCTGATGACAGCCATGTTGTCGGAGATCTCCACCTCCTCCTCCACGCGAGGCAGGTAGTAGGGCTGGTTCTCGCCGGCCACCCCGGCGGACACGTCGCTGAACTGCATGGATCCGTGGTACAGCCGCTGAGAGAGGGAGAAAAACACCCCCCCCCACACACACCGTACCGTGAGCTCCATTGCATTGGTACACAGTGGTTACTCAGTGGGCGGTGGTTGGAGGAAACCCAACCCCCTCGTTTGGGCTAGTCGCTGCCCACTGGAAGTCAAATATATAGGCCTAAATAAAAATTGTAATACTAAGAGTTTAGTCGTTCCGCATTTTTGCATGGAGCCAGAGTGTTTAATGTTAGATAGTAAACCAAACAGTCAATAACAGGTATGGTCATGAAATGGCACATTTTTTAAATCCAGAAAGGGCCATTTGAGTACATACATCTTATCCTACTTTGAAGTCTAGATTTGGACATGGGACTATCTTTAGCGCTAATATGTAACCCACAGCATCTCCTTTCATCTAATGTTGTCTTAGTGTGGGTTTGTTTTTCCTTTGAATAAGGACAGCAGTTGACAGTTAAGAATAGCAGACACTCAACTGTTTATGGTTTCGTTCTGCGGAAAGACATAGGTTGCTGTAAAAGCACCTGGTGTGGTTTAACAACCGATACATGGTCAACTGTAAGACCGAGTGCCCGTCTGTTCACCTTGTATCTCTGAAGAAACCACGTGTTGAACCTTTAACACTCTCTGTCACCTTGTATCTCTGAAGAAACCACGTGTTAAACCATTAAATAATGTGGTTCCTCAACGAATGTTCATTTCAAGCATCAAATGAATCATACTTTACCTGTTGCCTGAATATAACTGAACTGAATAAAACTGCTATGGAGATAAGACTTTCTTTGTATAGAAAAATCATCTCAATAAGACACTTGTTTACACATGGGCTGTGGCCACAGAGGGAAAGTTCTATCGATGGGAATGACAGGAAGGGGCTTAAGATAGATACTTTTAGTAGGCCTAGATTTATTCTATTTATATCATTGGAAAACAGGAGGAAAGACTAACCATGATATCATTAGATCTATCCCCCCTTTGATATTATTGTAGTTATTTAGTTGACACTTTTATGAGCACTCATGGGATTAGATATTCTGCTCAGGGATGCCTACAGCTAAACTGCAAACATTAGAGTAGGCTATTAATAATTAATTACAATAACATAACCCCCTGTCCACGTCCACTTCACTACGTGCCATTTCGACCCTGCTTTCTATAGCCTACTTACTTTCGGGGTGAAGTAGCGGTAGAGGCATGCTCCTCCAACGATGAGCCCGCTGAGGATGAAGGCTATCCCCAGGAGAGTGAGAAGAGACCCCGCTGTGGAGCCCTCGCTGCCCAACCGAGCACCCGCCAGCTCGGGATCCTACGAGGAGGTAACGGGTCAGTCGCACGTATAAGCGCGCACGCAGACAGGCGCATGACACATGCAGCGCGCGGACACACGATGCACACATTTAACTAGTCAAGAGAGGTCAGCTATAACCGAGATAAAACATCACTTTACGGACATGCGTTAATATGAAAGCAGAGGACTATTATTCCTAAAGATGGGCGGGCCTATACTCCTATTTGTCAACCCTCCGCAGGTGTAATCTATAATCCATAGACCGCTTCCACGAAACAAGAACAAATAAAATGCAAATCCATATTATACTGATGCATACAAATCGTTTATTTTCACTCTAATAGTAGGACGTATTATGTTTGCCCAATAATAACGGCTATAAACATGAAGGGCATGTTGATTGTTGCGTGATGGCGACTGTAAAGAGGCCTCACGCGAGTCCTGCGACAGACAGACAAACACGCAGAGCCGCTGGCGCACCAGACAAAATAATCATTTACCGTCTCTGAAGCCGGGACTTCTTTCCCTAGTGCCTTATGCGCCAAAGCGGAGTTGAACGCGATCTTCACCATGTTGAATTGACAGTACGGCCTTCCTACGTGAAATAGTTGGATAATCAGTGCAGACAGTGATGTCGGTTTCGGTTATTCTCGGCAGCTCCTCCGCTCTGTGACGCACTTTACAACCTCGGATTTGTTCTGCACTTCCGGTTTTGCTAGATGACCTGCAGACAGGGGCGGAGCTGGCCAACCACCAATTTTCCGTTATTCGGTAGCAAGTGATTGCATTACTAATGCAATGCACACCCCCCCCCCCCCCTTGATGATGATGAAGCATAATAGCACCAAAACCATCGTTTGATATAGTAACAATATGTGGATGTGATCATTGTATAATATGCATGATGGCATGTATTATGAGTTTTATTGACATTTGTGCAAAATAGTGTGCCCCAGCAAATATATATATAATATTATATATATATAAATATATATATATATATAATATATATATATATATATATATATATAATATATATATATATATATATAAATTGTTAGAATACGTTACAACCATGGCCAACCATGTTCGAAGAAGGTGAAGAGTTTGGTTTTTCTTTTATGAATTCAGCCCCTGCCTAACCAGTTCTCCCTAACTAAAAACCCTCCCATGGGCAGTGAAGAACTACCGAAGTGGGAAAAGGAAGAAAACATTCAGAAGAAACACATAGGAATTCATCCTTCAAGGGATGGGTATAATAGACATATACAATACCATTGTAAGGGAAGTTGATATACATAAAAGTAGGCAAGGAAAACAAGCTCCCAAAAGTAAATTGTAAGCAGATGGTATAAATATATCGGCTATCAATAGCCTTTTTTTAAAAAACAAAGCCCATTTAATTTGCCTTCACAAAACAAATACTTGGCCAGAGAAAGGTCAAACTAATGACAACCTCAAGTTGTGTGTGTAGGCCTAAGACATAAAGCCGCAGTCCAGCAACGACTTCAGATGGGATAAGGGGCTGTTTGTTTTCATAAATTATTCATTTATGAAAAATTAATAACACATAACGGACAATGGGTATTTTTAAAAGTTTGATCATTATCTCCGGGGTGAATGGCCAAGTAGTGTAATCCATAGGTTAGAACAACTGTAGTTAATATCTGAGGCCTCCAATTTATAGCCCATGTTAGTAATAGATGCAATGGACCGAGTGTTTTCTGAGGTTGATGCCAAGATGATCCATGTGACAGTGACCAGCATGGCGTCAGGATACAGTTTGGATTTCTGAAAGCTTATGTCCTCAAAGCCCACACGGTGCAATACAGCGATCTACGGCGGGGAGCGAAAGGGTCACTTTGCGGTCCCGGTCATTTGAGTCTAGCAGTGTCATCTGCTGGGTAGCGGCCCACTTTACCGCCATTCTTTCAGTGTTTCAGTTTTCAGTTAACATCGCTAGACTCATGCCACTCATTGTCCTATTCGTTATTTAGTACTATACTAACACTTGTACTAACAATTTCTCTCTTTAGCACTACTAAAGAGATTCCACAGATCTATTCCTAGTTAACGGCTTTATCAGACAATTTAGCTTTTAGACCGGTCCTGATTAATTAATGACCAATCAGGGCATCTCTCCTCTGATTGGTTAGAGAAATTCTGTCATGTGCTATTGTAATGCAAATAATTATAACTTTTTGATTGTGAGAGAATTTGAGTCTACTCGAACTATTACACTATTACACATTTAGGGTACAGCCCAATATCGCTGCTTGCCTCTTTCTCAGAAGGCTTTCCCCCTCCACTCAACTTTTTTTTGTGGGAAAACCTGTTCCGACTGGTTTAAATTATCTCAACTTGAGGGCATGCAAACCTGACTAAAACTTAAATCTAACGTTACATCACCTGAAGTGGAACCTTCAAACAACTCAAACTGTTAACTCAAACAGTGGCAGTGTTGTCAACGTTAACATTCAGGTTCCACAGACAGGCTAGACTAACTTTAAGCAGTCCAAAGACAAGGTCAGGGTAACTGGCACAGAATATATCCCAGGCTCGAATATAACAACGGTGAAATAAGATGCTCAATTTGTGTAGATTTGTGCAATTTATGGGGAATTCACCTCCATTTCGAAAAAAATTATTTAAGGAAATTCAATTGAGACAATATGTTATTAGGTTGAATCCAAACTTAAAGAAGAGGCCAGAGGTAAAATAAGACCTATTTTTATGGTAGGCGAGACGACATTTCTTAGCAGAACTTTTGCAACATTGCGTCAACCGCGAGCAGGACACCGAACCATCACTTCTCTAACCCAAAGCATAATATACTTTGTCTGGGAACCAGACAAAAATCTGGCCAGTTCATGTTTTATTTGCTTTGAAGATAAGCTACGGCCCCTTCACATGCAAAAAAAAATTCCGCTCGGAATGAAATAGGCCGACCAATCACAACTGTATATCTTACATGAGTCAGGATAAATACAATGATTGTTCAAGTGCGCCATAGAGGCATTTCGACAACAACAAAGATGGCTGCTGCTGATATAGTCTGTTGATTATGCTATCGAGACAGTAATTAACTGGTTGGCTTATTTTCAGTAAAAGAAGAACAAACGATTGCACTTAAGCTTCGGTTGAGAAGAAAGATGGTTTTTCGTTTTTTGCGAGTTCTGGGTCACCCGTTTCGTTGCTATGATTGGTTGTAGGTCTATCCAATTATGTCCAGAGGTCTTTTGGTCTGCATCCGTTAGGGACGCCACTTGGAAAAAGGATCCAGAATGATTGTAGACCA
>OLKM01000234.1:356720-364220 GCA_900291075.1 Melanogrammus aeglefinus
TGTGTGTGTGTGTGTGTGTGTCTGTGTGTCTGTGTGTGTGTATCTGAGTTGGAACACTAAAGTGAACTTTAAACGGGATACTGACACAGAGAGAGAGCGAGAGGAGACCTGTCGTGTACCAGCAGCAACATGCAGGGTCTGAGCTCTCGGGCTCACGCGTTTTCGGTGGAGGCGCTGGTCGGTAAACCCTGTAAACGGAGGAAGACCTCGGCACGAGCGGACGTTGCGGGGGTCAACGCGGAGGTCAGCGGCGACGCCGACACGTTCACTAGTGAGACCGGTTCCAACGGTTAGTCTGAGGGGGCTTCTAACGCACGGTTCAATACAAACAACCTGGATGTATGGACATGCGGGATTTACGCATGTTTATGCATCAAGCACTTTACGGCTCCAATATGGGTTGATATTTGTGATAATTGATAATTGTGATTAATATTGAGCCTTATTCTAAAAAAGATGTGTGGATGGCTTGCACATGGCGTTTTTTTTAAATTCAAAACAAAGAAATATAAAGTCTACACTTTAAAATCTCTTAGACTCCCCAAGACGTAAACAAAACAAATTTACCACCGTGCATATTTTTTAGCTCGAGGAGATTTTAATCATCCCACGTTTATTCCCTCAGGTCCTCTGCAGTTTCCTTCGGACCAGAGTAAAAGTGCTGCCGGGACACCACAGGGACAAGAGGACTCGGACCCAGGAAGAGAAGGTCGCAAAATCAGGGTCGGGGATGACGCGTCGTGCGGAGAGGCTCAGAGGTCGGGGCAGAGCGGTGACCCGCGGGTCGACCTGCAGGGCTCGGAGCTCTGGAACCGCTTCTACGAGATCGGCACTGAGATGATCATCACCAAAGCCGGCAGGTAAACACAATTAAAGAACAACTGCACATAACACATGAATAAAGGTTCAAATCGGGATAATTACGCATGGCCATTTCAGAAGACGGGCCTTTGTGCTCGGCGACCAATTCACCTGTTTTAGGAACACAATACTAAATTAAATAGAATAGGTTATTGTGTAAACAGAGGTTTTGTGTTGCAATTGTAGTATTTTTTCGTCTTCAACAATGATCTAGATTTACAGCCCATTTATCATTTGTCTTTACCAATGCCATTTTTTATGAAGCCTTACAATATAGATGTATTTTAATGTCCAAGTAGATCCAATATTAACTTTTGGTCAATTTGGAATTGGTCAAATAACGTAGGTCTATTTGAGTTAAATGCGTTTTGATGTAAATCTAGCTTAATTAATTGAACCCCTTTCTGCTTTGAAACTAAATCAGTGGGCTCTAACTGGCCCTGGCCCTTCATTACCAAAAAACACTTTGACCAACCTGAGTCTGAACCATTCTGAACCATTCAACTCAAATAGTTCTCTGAACTATTTGAAAGTGGTGGAAATTAAAAAATATACCATCTACCGACCGTTAATCTAAAAGGTAAACGCATAGGCATATTAACCGGAAAATAAGTGAATGATGTATTCATTTGACCTATAGGAGAATGTTCCCGTCGGTACGGGTCAAGGTGCGAAACCTCGACCCCTGTCAGCAATACTACATCGCCATGGACGTGATGCCTGTGGACTCTAAACGCTACAGGTGTGTTCCTGTGTTCCTGTGTGTGTGTGTGTGTGTGTGTGTGTGTGTGTGTGTGTGTGTGTGTGTGTGTGTGTGTGTGTGTGTGTGTGTGTGTGTGTGTGTGTGTGTGTGTGTGTGTGTGTGTGTGTGTGTGCGCGCGCGCGTGCGTGTGTGTGTGTGTGGTGTGTGTGTGTGTGTGTGTGTGTGTGGTGTGTGTATGTGTGACGTGTGTGTTAGTGTGTGTGTGTGTGTGTGTGTGTGTGTGTGTGTGTGTGTGTGTGTGTGTGTGTGTGTGTGTGTGTGTGTGTGTGTGTGTGTGTGTGTCGTGTGTGTGTGCGCGTGCGTGCGTGTGTGCGTGTTTGTGTGTGTTTGTAATAATAATCATTATTATTAGAAGCACTTGCTTAATTGAGGCTGGAGTTATGATCTTCCACTGACCATTCCAGTTCTGACTCTCTTCCGCCACTCCATATATCAGGGTTTGAACTTTTTTATGTGGTATTTCACACGTTACGCCATACCTCATAAAACGCTCGAGCTGCAGTTGACCCTCACCCTAAAGGTTAGCTTTTGTGTGTGGGTCATATTTATTTTTTCCACAGGTACGTCTATCACAGCTCGCAGTGGATGGTGGCGGGAAACACCGACCACTCGTGCATCTCCCCGCGCCTCTACGTGCACCCGGACTCGCCGTGCGCGGGAGAGACATGGATGCGTCAGGTGATCAGCTTCGACCGGGTGAAGCTGACGAACAACGAGATGGACGATAAGGGACACGTGAGTTATCCCTCTGGGGGGAAAGCTACTCTCTGAACATGAAGGGCCTGTTGTCAAATTTGTAAGAGGTTCATATGTTATACTTTAGGTTTGCTTCATATTAAGCATGCAGTTTACCTATTTCCAAAGGTGTGTGTTTAATTTCTCAGTCCTGTGTTCTTCGAAATAATTATTCGTTGTAAAATGGGTAAAAAGGGGCTGTCCTTTCAACAAATGTTTATTTTCTACAGATTGGCCTATATAAAAATGATAGATTTATCCAAGGACATATTATAAAACAAATGACATTTATTTAGCTGAGTAGATATTTTACAAAGTAGGCCTATTTAAAAAGCAAACGATAGAAGGCTTTAAAAGTAAATACGAACGATTTTTTTTATTTTGATAAAAGGTGAACTATTTCACAATTTTAATTATTACTTATGATAATAATTTATTGTCCTTTCCTCGAAAGTGTGGTTTGAACTTCGGGGAATTAGCTGCCATGATACTATATATTATTATTGACATTATTCATCAGAAAAAATAACATATACACATTATAAAAATAAGTATGATGTAATACCTTGACAAAACGGCGTACCTGTGCTACCACATTCAGGTCATTCTTCAGTCCATGCACAAGTACAAGCCCCGTGTGCACGTGATACGACACGACCCGCGCGCGGACCTGTCCCAGATGCAGACGCTACCTGCCGAGGGAGTGCACAGCTTCTCCTTCCCCGAGACCGAGTTCACCACGGTAACGGCCTATCAGAACCAACAGGTAGGCCTACCGACCGTTACAAACCCTCGTTTACTTAAACAAAAATGCAATTTAATATGGTTTTTTATTTATGATGGTATCAAAAATCGATTGTTAAGGTTTCCTTGTAACATGTTGGAGCAATGAATATAGGCTACTGAGTTCTTGAATGTTTATCTTCGCTGTTTTGGCTCCAAAAAGATTAACCAGTATGTCATCGTTTTTCCCTCAAATAAAATTAATAACAGTTGTAATAAAACCCGCCAAATATATTTTATCTTTCCAATTTAAATCTTGTCCACGTGTGTGCTGAAAAACATAGAAAATCAAAGAACAAATAAAATAGTTGCTTAGAAACGGCAAATCTGAATTGTTATTATGTTTTTTGTCTGTGCACTTCAAAATGCTTTAATGTCAAGCCTAAAAATGTTCGGGATGATTTAGCTGACTTGTCAAATAAATTGTATTGATCCAACCAGCTGTTGGAAACCAAACAAATGCAGAAGTGAGAGAGAAAGTCAGTAATATAAAGATAGCGAGGGAGGGAGTGATGAAAAAAAGTAATGATGGAGAGGAGATGAAGAGAGAGTGTAAAGAAGCAGAGCTTTTCTTCAGGGATTCACTGTAGGCCTACTTCTAAAGCTGTTTTACAACCAGACAAGCACAGTATATGAGAGTTACTGACTGCTTAATATAAAAGTTTACATGAGTGCCAGCCCAGGGAGCTGCTGGGAGATGTAGTACCTTTACGATAATCAAGTATTTGCCTATTCATAAAACGTATTGTATTGAATTATCGTATCGTAAAACGTAAGTCTAACGGTGTCTGCTTGTTTCCGTCTCCCCATGCCCAGATAACTAAGCTGAAGATTGACAGGAACCCGTTCGCCAAGGGCTTCAGAGACCCAGGGAGGAACAGGTATGGAAAATAAGAGTCTTTCACTAAAGAGCATCACAACAGATGGTTACCATGCATTCAAATCAGTAACATAAAACTCAACTCAACCTGAATTTACTATTGCTTTCGTTTCAGTAATACAATTGTAACATTGTTTGTTCCTTTGTGTGTTTGTGTTTGCATGGGTTTGCGTTTGCGTACTTGTGTGATGTGTGTAATGTTTGTGTGTGTGTGTGTGTGTGTGTGTGTGTGTGTGTGTGTGTGTGTGTGTGTGTGTGTGTGTGTGTGTGTGTGTGTGTGTGTGTGTGTGTGTGTGTGTGTGTGTGTGTGTGTGTGTGTGTGTGTGTGGGTTTGTGTGTGTGTGTGTGTAGGGGGGTATTAGACGGACTGTTGGAGTCCTATCCTTGGAGAGGTCCGCTGAATTTGGACTTTAAACCCTTTACACTTCAACTCCACGGTATGGTGAACTCTTCTTGGTACTAATAGTCTTCCCATTTTGATCATTAATTCATACATTATTATTATACGCACCTCTGTATCACTATTCCTATCATGCTTACAGCGATGAACATGATTATCCTGATTCTTGATATTCTGACTCTTCTGATTGGTGCCGTGTATGGATCTCCCTGAACAGGAAGTCCCGAGTCCCTGGGCAGCAGCGGTTCCTCTCTAAAGTCCCTCCTCCCCCTCTCCCCTCCTCCGTCTCACCCCTTCTGCATCTCCTCGCTGGGCCACCAGGACACCGGTCTGCACGCGCTCAGTCTGCCCCTCTACGGGAAGAGCTCCGGCGGGCCCCTCCTCCCCCCGCTGGCCAGCCGAGGCTTCTCCTCCCTGGGGCCCGACCGGCTGAGGGCCCTCCCCCACTTCTCTCCGCTGGCCGACCTCTCCTTCCTCTCGGCCCTGCAGGCCAAGAAGGCCGCCCACTGTAAGGACCCCTATCTCCAGGGGCCCCCCGGGACCTCCTCCTGTCTCGTTCCTCTGCAGGGCCCCTTCGGCCCCCGGGGGCCCGGGTCCTCCTCGCTCGTCCCCAACCTCGGGGACCCCCCCGGGCCCTACTGTGTGTACCGCTACAGCCTCCCCTTCGGTCCGCACTTCGCCGCTCTGTCCTGCCACGGCCTGCTGGCCCAGGACGCCACCGACCGTCTGCTGCGCCGGTCGCCATGGCTACCGGCGGCCACCAATCAGTGCCTCTGACGGGCGAGACCACGGCAGTGACCCGACCGTGCCACGCAGCAGCCATAATTTCCACAGGGGGAAGAAAAAAAAAGACTAAAAGACTTCTTTAAAAAGACGGATTATCCAACACTAAGAAATAAAGAAGGGTGAGAGGATGAAGGTAAATGCATTCGACAAAACTCTTGATGGGCGACGTTTTGGACACTGTTTGCTGGATCCCTAGACACTCAACTAGAGCAAATACACTCTACCTGAAATAATAAAACACACGTGGGATTAATAAGAAGAGTGTGTGCGGCTGGGGGGGGGGGGGGGGGGGGCATTATGATGAAACAGGACTTGGGACTGAGTGCAGTGTCTTTAAGGTTTGCTGATAATACAGTCATTGCCAGAATCTGTTAAAGTGACCAGAAACACCATCGGCTGTGAGATATACACAATGACGTCACTATTGAGGAACAGAGGAGTTTCTGTGTAACTTTCCCACAGTGCCTATATTGTTTGTTGCAGTTTGTAATTCTTTGCTTAGCTGACCCCCGTGGCCGATTGTTTTGTTAAACAGTTATTCGCCGACCTGCTCACCTCATCGCTGACCATACAAGAACAATATGCGTTCCATAAATAGTGATCATTTTACACATGTAATTAATTTCATTAAACTTTCTTAAAGAAAAATAAAGCCATCTTTATATGCCAGTGTAATGCATTTGAATGACCTTGAATGTAACAATATAAAACACTAACAATATAAAACACGGTGATCAGATAAATAGACATATGTAGATAAAAAGTTTGACAGTGTCTTAAAAGTGAAAAACCGTCCCTGGCCATGGCTACATGGATCTGAAAGGTTTACACCGTGTCTGCTTTTAAAAGCATCCAGCCAAGGCAGGAAGGACACTGGTGTGTGTGAGTCTTAACCCCGGAGTGTTTACTCTGTATCATTGTTCCGTGAACGTCAACAGCGACGTCGAAAGTACTTTTCCTCAAACCGTAAAACACGCAGTAGGGTTTCTTGTGATTGCTGCTGAGTAAACAAAGCAATTCAAGTTATGTTCTACCACCACTCAGAAGGGGACACGCAGGGCAGCACCCACCTACCGCGGGGCCGCGCTCACATCTCCTGCCCTCAGAGTTCAGCGCAATGTGGTGGTTTCTGGACTTACCGTAAGGGGACACGCCCGTTCAGCTGGAGATGTGATAATTCCTGCCTTCAGCTCCAACTCCAAGCCCAACACCCCCGCCAGTCCTCCAGAGGCCACAGCGCTAAAATGCAGTGGTTTGGGCAAAGCTGGGGTGGGGGTCGGGGGGGGGAGGAACGGTGGGGAAATGGTCCGTTTCCCGACGACGGCTCAAAACCTAACAGCAATTTACTTGTCATGGTCAAGCAGCGCAGTGAGCTAATTCTCGCTGGACGGGTAGGGGAAATAGCAGGAAGGAGTTAATTGGGGCGACTGCGATTGGGGATGGCTAGTGTTTTAATGGAGGGGTCAGCTATCAAACAGCCTGTTCTTTGTCTTCACACAGACTGCTGGTTATTGGACACTATCTGTCATTTCCGCATTCAGACTGAGTAGGAATAGCATTTAAAAATTCCAAGCTAATTCCTGATCTTTCAATTGGATCAATTGCTTTCATACCAGGTGGGTAGGTTGGGCACCTGTCACTCTCCGGTTGAACGGGGAGGAAGCCGACGTGAACTTGTCGTGAACGTGTGATTGGATAAAGATCAGGGAAAGCTGTCAATGGTGGTCTTTGAATGCTGTCGTGCGGCCGCTCGAACACAGTTAATAACATGTAGATCCCAATCTGCTCTTCATTACCGATTTCTCTATGTAGAGACGTGCTGTCCACACACGATGCATGCACGCCCAACGCACACACACACATGCACCCTAGACACACAAACACACACACACACACACACACACACACACACACACACACACACACACACACACAAATGCATGCCTAACGCACACACACGCACATACACACACACACAAACACACACACACACACACACACAAATGCACGCCTAACGCACACACACGCACACACACACACACACACACACACACACACACACAAACACACACACACACACACACACACACACACACACACACACACACACACACACACACACACACACACACACACACACACACACACACACACACACACAAATTGTTTCCAATCAAATAGATGAGGATTTTACAACTGTAAACAGTTAGTATTGACATACACGTACATTCATATAAAAGTCCTTTCTCTCTATCATAGAAATACCTCACCAGTGAAAGAAAACAAATAAAT
>OLKM01000234.1:371720-389220 GCA_900291075.1 Melanogrammus aeglefinus
TGGACGGATTGACTTCCAAACGTAAGACTAATAATCGATGGACATGAAAAGTCAGAGAATCAGTTGATCGCATTAGAAATGTTTTAATAATATATGTACAGTGAGTACAGCATATTAAAGCTGGAGATTAAATAGATAAATAAATAAGGAACCGGCTAGCATCTTCATGCCAGTGTTTGTAATAAATTAAATAGAGTAAGGGTTAATCATAGCACAACAGACCACAGCACACACTTCCAACGCACAAAGAGCTCAATTGCAGAGACAAAGTGGAAATAATGAGTCCAGTGAATCTTTAAGGACTGAATCAGCGGTCATACCAGGGGATAACTTGATAACACAAATGTGACCCAACACTCCTGCAACGTTCACATTCAGCCATGCATAGAACCATTTTTATAATGCAAATAAGCATGTCTTCAATTGCAAACCATTTAGGAAAATATAGGATTTTTAACAATTCGAAATGTTACGCTGTATTTATTTAACGGTATTTCTTGTAAACAGTTAAGAGTCCCATGGGATCGCTCAAAATGAGTAAACAAGAGGTTATCCTTTTAAATACTATACATGGTTATTTATGAGCAGTGTTTATAATGACGTGTGGGCATATCAAATACAAAACAAAAGGACAGCGATGCGAGGAGGTAGGCGGTTTCGGACAATAACCATCTGAGCTGTTTTTCCCTGTTTAACCCAATCTGAACCTGTCTCCAGGGCTGCAGAGCCCTGATCAGAAAAAGAAGAAGAAATGTAACGAAAATAAAAAGACAGAAGAGGAAGATCCAATGATGGAAGAAATATCACTGCCTGCGTTTTATTTGTATCTTCGTCTCCTCCTCCTCCTCCTCCTCCTCCTCCCCTCCCCTCCCTGCCTCCTCCTCTCCTCCTCCTCCTCCTCCTCCCCTCTCGCCCTCTCCAGTGCGCTACACCTGGTCACGGAGCTTGGCCAGCCGCTGAGAAAGCTCATCCTTGTGAAGCACAACACAATAACACCACAGGCCAGGTCAGGTCAGGGAGCAGAAAACGGCGAAAAGCCTGCAATGATCTTGACAGCTCAGTAAATCTACGGTCAGGCTACCACTAGAGAACTTTAATAGACCTCATCCTAGACCGATTTTGACCCGAGTCTCGGAGGCAAGATGCAGCATGGCCTCAATATCGATAATTTTTCATGTCATGGTGACCTCTTTTTATGGTCAATGGCCATGTGTCAGTGTCAATGGCAAAGATCTTCTCGGTTGGATTTCTCTTTCTTTTGCGTTGAGATACACTTCCCACGTACCTGTACTGCAGGTGTTAACACAGCAGCAGTATGGAACTGGGCTGAATCAAGGTGTCAGTATTATAAGGTGCTATTTATTCTCTCTTTTCCTTTTCATTTGACAGCCTTTTTTTCTCACGACTACGATTGCAGCGGCACTGATGATGACAGGCATGCAGCAAAAGTGTTTGTGGATAAGTGGCATGGCAAAAAGAGTTAGCTAATGATACAAACCACTTGTGGACATTACCTGTTCAGATGATGCCACCGTTGAAGCCACAGACCCGGTTTGGCTTTGAGGAAGCTCCATGCTCAGATCCAGTCTGAGGGGAAGAAAATCATGAGACGGCATTCACCATGAACTAATCCGTTAGAGGTATGCCGTACTTTAGGATTGGATATTCCTTTGGCAGGTACTATGCTCAATCAAGGCCTCTCAGTGGTGTTTGTCTTAGTACTCACCCTGCTTCATCCGCCATTTTATGCATAAGTGTGTCGACCTCGTTCTACACACACACACACACGCGCACACGCACACACACACATACACGCACACACACACACACACACCATGTCAAGAAATAATCAGAAATGGTAAATGGATTGCACAATGCGTAATTAACCATTTACAAAGCTACAAAATGATAATGTTCACCAGTTCTTACTTTACATGCCATGTATAAAAGTTAACACAATAGAGTAAGTCTCTTTTGCACTTTGATACATTCATAAATAAACAAACACAAGATGAAACCATTTGCTTCGAGAAAAAAAGAAGTTAAAGCTAGGGTAGGCGATTTTTTTACTGAAATATTTAGCAAAAATGTCATAATAGCCAGTCAGCTATATGTAGGCGAAGTGCTCTGAGAATATCTGCACATCACTTTGCTCTCCCCTGCCTCTGTGTGCCCCCCCCAAAAATTGCCACCGCTCATTTACACTTTGACCAATCAGAGCGAGGCTCCGATTCTCCGTTCTTATTGGCTGTGGGACTGTCCGTCAACTTGGCACCGACGTTCGTGCGTCCCTGCGTGAGCGTTCACGAGCCTAGCAGCTTATGCTAACAAATTACAGTTGCACTTAGTTTGCTAACTTGCTTGGCTGATACAGCTACCTTTCTACCAGAGCAATTACAATGATTTTAAGATAACATACATGGTATGTCTGTGAGTAAGATGTTGATGCTATATATGTACTTATGCAGTTATCAGCACTAATGTTTAATTACCTCGGAATCGGACATGGTGTTTCGTCTTCCTATCAATGTAACTGAAAATTCACTTGAACGCGCATCACTGACGTTCGGAGGGAGGAGCTACAGCAGGTAGCGCGTGGGAGGGAGGGACCAGAGAGAACGCAACGGAATCTCAAAGGCTGTTTTCCCCAAAATCGCATACCCTAGCTTTAAGTCAGCATCGGGGGCAACGTTAATGACTATGGAGGAAGGGCTGCTGGTTTGTGGGGAACAGAGGCCTGGTGCTGTGTCCTACCTGGGGTGTGGTCAGGGTGGTGGTGTTACCCATTGTCTCCTCCATGTGTGCCGTCTGCACGTCCATCGTCTCAAACTGGCTCTCAAACTTGTCCATTAGACCAGAGATCTGGTAGAGAAGAGAGGAACTATTAGGGACTTGATGCCTTTGTAATAACTGTTTAAATCCATAAGAATAAATAACATTTATAAGAAGAAAAATAAAGATAAAAATAAAACTATGAACTTGGCGTCAAAAGATACAACCGTTAAAACTTAAAAAATAGAGTAAAGTCATGCCGTTAACAATTAAAGATTTTACATCAAAGGTGGACTTGAATACTGTACTATGTACATGTGTGTATTTGTGCGACAGAATACGTGTGTGGTAGATCCCCTACCTTCTCCAGGTTCATGCTCTTCAGCGTGGCATCCATAGACTTCACCACCCCCGTCATAGACTTGGTGACCTGGAGAAACCAAAATAATCTATTTGAGCTTGTTTGTTGTTGTGTCAGAATTAGTCCATTTTTGTGGTCACCATTTTGTAGTGTTTCCGAAATTTTATTGTACAAATCTAGTGGACCACTATTCCACACTGCCTTTATTCTATAGTACCATAATGCACCATTAAATAATTGTCCAACTGATGCACACTCACTTCCGCACTATATCCCAAGATGCATTGTAGTTTTCATTGTCATCGGATTGATCCAAATAAGATGGTCTGCACATAAAGGGTCTTTATCTAATTGAGCTGTCAGTGTGACATCTATCAAATGTCGGTTTGTTTATTCGACCTACACGTATGCCGATAGATTTACAACCCATAATTAGTGTCAGAATTCCAACCTGTCCCCTAAACAGTGTACTATATAGTGTTTCCTAATTATGAGGGCTCAGATTACCCAATAGGGATCGGTCTATGTTTCCAGAATGTAATTGAGGAGGTACATGTACTGTGAACGTACTGAAACAGAACTTAGTGCCCTTTCCTTATGTGTCCACAAGGGGGCCCCTTTGCCCTGTTGATTAAAAGTCCTCATCTGAAGTACTTTCGAGGAAAGGCTGAGTCAACCTACCTCAAGTAATTGTGGTGCTTGAAAACTGAACACAAACACAAAACAATACATATGCATCCTCTTTGAGAGGCCCATTATACATACATTTCACTCCTTAATTCTATATTTTGGTCTTATGATGAAGTTGAATGATAGATTGACAGTATGATTGTTGAGTTTAAAATGTATATTCAGGGGCATGCCCAAGAATATTTTGAAACTAGTCGCTACCAGCGTTTTGCTTTGTTTTTAAATAGACATATACTTACTAACTTAATTACTAAATACATCTCATATGAATGTCATACAAATTTAAAACACTCATACTGTACTCCATAGGCCAAAACAATACCAAAGCAACATCAGATAAAAACATTAGATTAATTATCTCTGCTTTTTTTATTGCTGGTATTTACTTTAAATATTATCTTTGCAATGCTTCATTATACAGGGAATGCAAATGGTTGCCATCTGTTTACCAGAGACTCACCTGGTTCACGGTGACAGCCGTCTGGACTCTGGCAGCCACAGCATCTACACGGGCACTCATCCTCAAGAAGTTAATGGACTGATTCTTCTGCCGGATGGCGTTCTCTGCATGGATTCTCGCCACCTCCATATTGCCCTTCTGAATAGCCTGAGGGATAATAGAGAAATAAGACACAACACAATCAGGTCGAATAGACCCATCATAACCCAACAACAAGCCATAAGTGGGCCTTTATTGCGACGAGTATCTTCAGACATGCGATAAGAAACATGGTCCTTATTTACCTTCTTTACTTTGGCCTTCTCTGCTTTTTCCTCCTTGTCGCATCTCTTGGAGTTGCGCTGTAGCTCTTTGGCAGCAAACCTTAGGTTGAACAAATGCTCTGTTTTGAGGGTCAAGGATATGAATAGTTTATGATTGCGATGAAATGATACCGCTACACACATAGTCCACAGCAAAGCAATTATGACTGTCATCGTGGAGCAGTCTTATATGTTCGACTTAATGGGTGCAAAGCGACGGGTTGGACGAGCATCATTATTATCCTACAGATACATAATTATATGAGCTGGCTTAACTCTGACTTGTCAATATATGTAGCTATGCTAACAATAGCGAATACTTTTATTTAGGTTATCTACGCTGGAAATATAAAGGATACTCTCCATGTTGGACATTTCCACGTTCTCTTCTCGGGACCAAAAGCCTGGCGACACTTCAGCCGGGAAGAGAAACAACAACGTCTGGCTGACAGTCTAGCCTTCCTCGGGCGTTTCGCTGTGGCTGGTTTGTTTTGATTCTTCACGGAGTCTTTTCGCAGACGCTCCCTGGTGGAGACTTCCGTTTGCATCACAACGACGTCACAACAATGCAGTCACGATTCCACTGTGTCGTGCACGCTTCTCCGTACGTCACCAGCATCCCATCACCACCCCGTCGGAGAACTCCGTGCACGTCCAATTCCAAAGGGAGACAAGTCGCTGGCTAAAAATAGTCCGTTCGCTTCGTATCAGTGGGATGGGGTCCAGCAGGGCTAGTGACGTCACGTGTGTTTTTGTAATTGATCATATCAGAAGGTCGCGCGGCGTCGGAGTTGTGTCGTCCTATTATATATTTTTCTTGTCGTCTCTGGTGGAAAACCGTTGTCTGTGACTAGACGATGCGTAACTGCGTAACACTGTATTTTATATTGGTAGGCCTATCAAAATAGGTCGAATTTAGCATTCACCCGTTATTTAGCGAATGCAAAGTCCTTTAGCCATTCACCCGTTAGTAACAGGACATATTATGTCAGATAGTAGGCCCTATCTACAAAATGTGTGAGAATAAATGCAAATGGTTAGGTATGTAACAGACATGTGATAAAGTGAATATGCATCGGTCTGAGTAAGGGGTGGGGGGGGGGGGGTTAGCTCTGCCCCTGTTCACGGTAGCATCGTAGATGACTCATACGCTGATATTATGAATGAACATGCTATTTGCGCGTGCGTACGTGCGTGCGCGCACTCGTGTGTGTGTGTGTGTGTGTGTGTGTGTGTGTGTGTGTGTGTGTGTGTGTGTGTGTGTGTGTGTGTGTGTGTGTGTGTGTGTGTGTGTGTGTGTGTGTGTGTGTGGCGGGGGGGGGGGGGGGGTGTTGTGTGTGTGTGTATTGGTACGAACTTTGCTTTTGGGTTCTATATAAGCCCTTATTTTTGGAAATTGTGCAAGGAAAATAACATATGGGTAGCTAATTTGGCTGACGCTGGAGTATTGCGGAGCCATCCCTTAATGGCTCCTAAATCAGTCTGAAGTTCAGGGTGCAAGTTGCAGCAATTTCGGACCGTCGTAGGCTATCTATATGTTAATTCGGTTAACCTTTAATGCGTATAATGTAGAGGCGCGCGGCTGTTCGACCACTCCTTAACGGGATGACGGAAGGTCGCTATGGAAACTGCGTTACGCCTAGAGCGGTCGAGAAGAAAACAGGAGAGCGAGACCCAAAAAAGATTCCTCATTTCAGTACCGCACCTCCTGGACAGCGCCCGCGCGCTCTGCCCGGCCCCGCCGAATGACACCGCCCGATATGTGCTGAATCGTGAGGGGACAGAAACCGCACAGATACTAAATCAGAACCCATTGTAGCGAGGATCCCCGAGAGACGGCAAGACCCAAGCCGCCGACTTTTCTTACTTCGCGCGTGATTTCGAGAGGCACTTTCTCCCTTCTCTCACGATCAACAGGTAAGCCCCTGAATACCATTGTCTGTTCACCCGGATGCGTATGGCTTTAACCTACTACGTTTCATTCAATGACATATCATTGCATGTTTAGGTATAGTGTTTTAGTGCGTTATAGGCTGTATCAACATCTATGATCAATTAAAGGCTATTTAGGACTAAAGTATCAGCGACAGCCTTATAATGACGTTTCCGTATTTTCTGTTTTTTTCCGCTATGTGAAATTCCTCCGAGTTGTAATGTGTGTCAATGAATACGCTAGCATTTGCTATTCTTTCGTCGACAACTTATAACTTGTGACTGAACAGTTAAGTATGCGACAGTATAGCATTTAGGCCTGCTGTGAACGAGTCACAATCGTGTGAATGTGGTGTAGCCTACTTTATTGCAGTGCTCATTGTCATTTATTTATTGTAAAGCCTACAGAATATGTTGGCGTTTGCATAACATTTTCAGTTCATTTGAACATTAGATATAGTATATGCATGGATTATGCCGTTTTACCTGATCTCGGGCTTGCTACATTGACTCGATCGAGGTTTTGAGGTTCGAATATGCGATGCGCGTGGATGAGTCACTGCGACTCCCAAGTTTGCAGAAGAGTGCCAATGGAAGGGGGGGGTGGTGCACAAAGGAAGCCTCATCGCGCATTATGCCTTCCCTCCAACAAAGTGACAAGATGTTCTGTGGTCTGATCTTTTGGTTTACGCATTTATTTTTCTATTAAGTTGTTTTGCATCATTGAAATGCACGTAGTTTATACCAGTTGTCAGATATTTGGTGACCGCATGGCAACACAATACAACACATGACCAAAGCTTAGTATTCCTTGTCTTTTATAATAACTCGTCCTTGGAAAAGGCTGATTTTTTTTTTTTTTTTGAAGTGCAAATTACGTTGAGCTGGATGCTTCTATCAATTAAAACCAGCACAGCTCTACTGATTTCAACGATTCCTGGAAATTGCTTTATGATTTCTAAGCACTAATGCAATACCACTTATGACTGATGACTGTTGCAGACCTCAGTCCCCACATGTGACTCATGAACTGCCACTCAATTTATGCTCATTAGTACCCCTGTTTACCACCCTTTTAGCAGTGAATAGCAATCAACAGCAGTCAACCATGTCGCTAAGTGTAATTGATTAACCTCAACAATACAATGGGTGGTTAGGAACTCAAAGTGGCACACTCAAAGGGCATAGACGTTTAGACGGCTTTCACGTATGAACATGAGATTCACATGCATGAACGACGCCCCACTGGCTGCCCTATAAGCAAGGATGCAGTTGAATTTGGAGGCTGTTTGCCTGGGGATTACACAAGGGAATGCGGACAATTTATCAAATGGTAGTCGGTTAATCCCAGTTAGGTGTCTCATAGTGCAATACTGCGGCCTGGAAGTTTTGGCCAAACATGTTGTTTATGATCGATATTATCTGTTTTGCTGTTTACTCTCTTCTCCGGGATGTTATATAAATGCTTACATGTGCAACACACAAGTATGCTACTGCCGATGACTCACTCAATTTAACCCTTGCTCCTCGGGAGGACCCATCCAATCAACACAGACCCCCTCCTTTACATCAGGATTTTCTATTTTCTATTTTCAACATTTCTATGGTTTGCATGGGTGGCTGCAAACATATTGAGAGCCCTGACTCAGCCAAAGGCACACTGCCACATGTCCCCTCTTGACCAGACTCAATAAAAGGGGGGGGGGGGGGGTTCTTAGTCAAGTGGAACAAAACTCCCACGTGAGCAACACACTGTAATTTGGCTGATTTAAAACGCTGTGCTTCCAATGTTATTACACTCGGCTGCATTCAGTATGATCTAGTTACGCAGAGTGGCAGGATATTTATACAAGTGTTGTGTGCTCCAACTGTCAGCTTGTCAACACAGCAGTTACAGTATAGCGTGGGGGGGGGGAATAGCTGTTGTCCAAGCTGTGAATCACAGAGAGCTCACTGCTGGGGGGCAGTGTGAAAGTGTGTGGTAGAGTGTTTGTGTGTGTGTGTGTGTGTGTGTGTGTGTGTGTGTGTGTGTGTGTGTGTGTGTGTGTGTGTGTGTGTGTGTGTGTGTGTGTGTGTGTGTGTGTGTGTGTGTGTGTGTGTGTGTGTGTGTGTGTGTGCATGTGTGTGTGTGTGTACACGCATGTATGTGCGGCCATCTGTAAATATGTGCTTGTTTAATCTCCTCAGTTTTTTAAGGCATATAAGGTTGTAGGAAAACATGTTGCATTTGTCCAAATATGCAATAAGCCCCTCCTCCCGATTCTCCCTGCAGAACGCCATCATGACCGAGAGGAGGTCCAACCAGCGCTTCCACAGCCTCAACGCAGAGCAGGTGGAGGTCCTGGACCAGGTGCTCTCAGAGGTGGTTCCCATCCACGGCCGGGGGAACTTCCCCACGCTGGAGCTTCGTCCGCGGGACATCATCATGGCGGTGCGGGCCCGCCTGGAGAAGCAGGGCATCCTGGTAAAGGACGTGCGGCTGAACGGCTCCACGGCCAGCCACGTGCTGGTCCAGGACAACGGCACCAGCTACAAAGACCTGGACATCATCTTCGGAGTGGAGCTGCCCAAACAAGAGGACTTTCAGGTAGGATACACCTCCCGAGTTGAAGGGTAGGAAGAGTAAACATAGTATGGGATTATGGGGATCACTGTTCCTTGCCTCCTTGAGAATCATATGTTTAGCTAGTTAAGACACTAAACAAGACACATCCTGGCTTCTTAAGTAGATGACGTCTTACTTTGATTTGTAGCATGTAGCAGTAGAGGATTCAATCATCGGTATTTAATTACAGGGGTTTTAGAAAATTCCTTCGAATAACACAAGCAATGAAAGGGAGCATCTTGTCGTTACATCTAGTTGTCATGCCCGGTTGACCTTTGAACCCTTTTCAGGTGATCAAGGAGTCCGTCCTGGGCTGCCTCCTGAACTGCCTTCCAGCCGGGGTGAACCGGGAGCGGATAAGCAGCGCCACCATGAAGGAGGCCTACGTCCAGAAGATGGTCAAGGTTTTCAACGAACACGACCGCTGGAGCCTCATCTCGCTCTCCAATAACAGTGGCAAAAACCTGGAGCTCAAGTTCGTGAGTGCTCTCAGGCGGCAGTTTGAGTTCAGCGTGGACTCCTTCCAGATCATCCTGGACCGTCTGCTGGAGTCCTACTTACAGCTGGAGGCCCAGCAGGTAGAGAACACTCTGGACTTGGAAAGTCACACGCCAGAGCCTCAGAGTAAAGATTGTCCCTCACCGTCAAACAATGCAGCTGAAAAGAGAGAGATTATGGTTTCCAGTAGCAAAGACGTGTCAGAAACTGCAGGAGTTCCGGCCAAACAGCCAGAACACTGTGAACACATACAGCATTCCCAAGAAACAGAACTGCTTCCCGAACTGCAAAAACAAGAAGAAGATAAGAAACCGACAGAACTTCAGGTACAAGAAACAAGCACCCAAGATCCAAAACAACTTTTTAAAGATGTGGAACATTCTAACAAGATTGACAATGCAGAACAGATATCTGTCGGTGATTGTCTAGAAAATAAACATTCCGATCACACAGCGCTAATGAGCCAGACAGAACTCTTGCGACAGTGCTCATTTAAGATAGAACCCTTCGCAAGAACACAACTGTCAGACGATGATAGCAAACAAGTGGAGCAATCAGAACACAAAGAAATGTCTGACCCGATTGAAGTCTCTGTGCAGAATGATTCCTTCAATGATTTAGAACCTCTTGCTGAGCAGAATGAAGTTGGACAACCATTAGAGCCAGTAGAAGACTCAAAACCAGAGAAGACAGAGATTTTAGATATGGCCGAGGAGATGCACAATCAAGAACCCACGGATGAAATATTTGTTACACAATGTTCGAGTAAAGAACAGAAAATAAATACTGGTGACGAAACACACCAACTGTGCACTTCAGACACAAGCCAATTTATTGACGGGGGTAGCGAGACACTCACACAGTTCGAGAATGATGGCAACAATTCAGAAGCAGAACAACAGACGCAAACGGAGCAAGAGAAGGACACAGAAACGTTAACCCGACAGGATTCAATCACAGAGGGTGCAGGGGTGGGTCAAACATCAGCCATGGAATCTCTGAGTTCCTCTTCCTCCTCAACTGACACACTTTCTCCTGGTGCAGAGCCTACACTGGAGTCACACAGCCCGCTGCTCACCGACAGCTCAGAGAACACAGCTGAGGCACTCGACCCAGCGAACCCAACAGAGACTCAGGATATTGTATCAACACAAGCCAGCCTACTTTCAGAGAAAAATAACTCCTGTCTTCCCTCCAGCAAAGTCGCTATTAGACTTGCTCAGATGGTTGTCCTCAAACACTCTTCTCCTAAACCTCCAAGGAGAATGTGCAGAAAGGTGACAACCAGTCCTATTGCCAGTCTTATCTGTGGAACCGAAACTGTGATCCCAGCCACCGACATAGAGGCCACCTCAGATCCTGATGAAAGCAGAGTTTCCAGTGCCAGTGCAGATATTATATCAACCACCACAGACAATATATCTGGTGAAATAAACACCACTGCGCAATCCGAATTATCCAGCCTCACATCCCCAGACCCAAACCCAGAGACCCAAATCTCAGGCCCCGATCCATCTCCCGATCCAGACTCCGTCGGTGTCGATGTTGAGTTGATCTCTCCTTTACCTCGAGAGTCACCAGCTTCTCAGACCACTGAGGGTTTATCTCAAACACCCACTCTGGAACTCAGAGAGACACTTCCTTTCGAAGTGGATTGCATTCAACAAAGTCAGGTAGAGTCTTCCCCCAATCTCTTAAGCCAATCGGAGCCTCCTGACACCCAAGCCACTTTAGCGTCACACAGTGAAAGATGTTGCACACCTTCCCAGGACCCCGTGCTTACCTCAGTAGCAGGCCTCCATGACGACGAGGCCAACACAGAAGGGCCAGATGAAACATTGGACCCTCTTCCTTCCATGGACCTGGTGTCTATCAGTCTTTCGCTGTCAGTTGGGGAACAGAGCGAGCCAGGTTCACCTCCTTCTTTCCACACTGCCTCGCCGTCCGGCATGCATTGCCTTTCCCCACCTTGCCTAACCCCCACCTCCCCCGGCCTCACCCCTCCCCTGTGTCTGAGCCCCCCTCCCCACTGTCTGACCTCCCCGATGCTGAGCATCAGTCCCCCGTCCAGTTACAGCTCCACCCCGCTGAGCTTCAGTCCTACCTCCTCCGGCCTCAGCTCACCCCCCTACCTCACCCCTCCCATGCTCAGCCTCAGCCCTCCTCCCCTCTGTCACAGTCCCCCGCTCCTCTGCCTCACCCCTCCAGTGGATACGGAGGCCCCCAGATCTGAGTTAACGCCAGACCTCGGGCCTTTGGTTCTGAACACAGAGGCACAGTCTTCCCCTCAGCCAGCCGTGCTCAGTACTCTGGATGAGAAGGGCGGAGAGGCCTTCTTGTCGCCACCTCTGGTCCCAGAGCCTGCCTTGCTCCCCGTCTCAGAGCCACAGGCTATCACTCAGCCTGGAGAGACCGTTGACTCTGATCCTCCAACTGGCAATGATTTGTCTAGGCCTGTGCCCATGAACCAAGAGCCCCCCGGAGGGGCAACTTCTGACCAGAGCAAGCCTCTCCAATTACCCGGCAAAGTCCCTGCTATTGAGGTATTGGCGGAGAGCATGTACGGCGACTTTGAGGCCGCCATGGACCACCTGCGCTGCCGCCTGATTGCCACCAGGAACCCGGAGGAGATTCGCGGGGGCGGGCTGTTGAAGTACAGCAACCTCCTAGTCAGGGACTACCGGCCAGCCAGCGAGACCCAGATAAAGACGCTGGAACGCTACATGTGCTCACGGTTCTTTATAGATTTCCCCGACGTGCAGGAGCAGCAGCGGAAGATCCTGTCCTACCTGAAGAACCACTTCATCGGGGAGGAGAGGAGCAAATACCAGTACCTGATGACGCTGCGGCGCGTGGTCGATGACAGCACCGTGTGTCTGATGGGCCACGAGCGGAGGCAGACCCTCAACATGATCACGGTGCTGGCCCTCAGAGTCCTGGGAGAGCAGAACATCATCCCCAACACGGACCACGTCACGTGCTTCTACCAGCCTGCCCCGTATATGGCCGAGCACAGTGCCCCCTACCTGGCCGAGGCCAGCTACTGCAGCTACTACATCCCACAGGGGGGATCCACTCTGCTGTACCAGCCTTACCCCTTACACTTACACACACAGACCGGACTGGTTTGATGCACAACATCAGACAATTGCACACACACACACACACACACACACACACACACACACACACACACACACACACACACACACACACACACACACACACACACACACACACACACACACACACACACACACACACACCAGCATTTACACACACATGTGTGTGTAAATGCTGGTACAGACACACACATCAACATAATTAAACATCAGAGGTGCGTACACAAACACAGACATCAAAATCAAAGGAAGCACACACAGACACGCACACACACAAGTAAAATCAGCCACAACAGAAATAAGGGGGAAGGTGCTTGCAGAAACACGACCAGCGCCATCAAGGGATAAGTGTTCGCATTAGTCATAAAGCTGTATAACTGAGTAGGTTTTTCTGATCACAAATGTACTGCTCTGTGGAGTTTCCACATGATTAAATATAATTACTGTGGCGAAGCTTCTCAAAGTTATAATTTTGGACACATAATACATGGACATGCACACACACACACACATACACCTAGACACACACAAGCACACACATACACACACAAACACACACACACAAACACACACACACACACACACACACACACACACACACACACACACACACACACACACACACACACACACACACACACACACACACACACACACACACACACACACACACACACACACACACAGAGAAACAAACAAAAAACATCTGCATTAAAACATACATTGATGATCAAGCTGTTACTTTGACTAACCTTTGAGAGACAGTTCATCAACCAAGCCGACTGCTGTCGTACACAAAAGAAACACACACAAACACACACACTGACACACATACTTCCAGGTACTTTCTCCCCTTCTCCATGTTGGTGTTATGTGTTATTAATGGGTTTGTTCAGAATGTGGACCTTGCCTGTGGTTAATATTGTGCATGGATAAATTAGGACTGTTCTCCACTGCCAAATACTGTGTGCTTACTATATTTCTAAGAGTTTAACGTAGCCTTGTTTTTCCTTCACAATAAGGGACGTATTCCGAAAAAAAAAGATATGAATATATATTGAGGTTTGAATCTGCCCGAGCGTATAGTCTCATCAAAACACATATTTGCAAGCATGTACCACACACACACAACACACACACACACACACACACACACACACACACACACACACACACACACACACACACACACACACACACACACACACACACACACACACACACACACACACACACACACACACACACACACACACACACACACTCACACTTGGGCACAGACACACCACAGATACTCATGTGTTCCAGGATAGAAATTGCATGACTAGCAAACAGTAAAATAGACCATAACAGCCCAAGGACGAAAGAAAAGATTTTTCTAACTTAGTAAACTGGTGTAAAAATTTGATCTATTTTTTCAAGAATTTCCAAGTCTATGCTCACTCCTAGACAGAATGGCAGGTGTCTTTGAAGAGAAATGCCACACTAACAACGCCTTCGCAAAAGGCTTATATCAAATACAGTATATTGTGTACAAATACACTGTATGGTTTTCAGGTATACCATGTGAAAATGTAGTGCTCGTTTCCTTTTTCTCGTAGAGTCCTTCCTGTATACACGTGCAGTAATGTACCAGCTCTCGTTTTTACTTACTTAACCAATTGTTTATTTGTTTACTAATTGGAGGTGTTTCTAGAAACCTCTTCCAGACGTTGCTGAGCGACACAGGACCTGTCTGAAATTGGTGTAGGTTTCCAGGGACAAAAAAAAAAAGAAGGGTTTTCCGGAGACATCAAAACAGTTAGGACCGCTTCCCTGCATGAATGTGTATCCACTAAACCTCCTCCGCTCGACTGGTGATCCATCCGGGTGGGCTGAATTGTAGTCCTCCTCTCTCCGACATGTCTAAATGTCTGTTTTGAAGCTGTGTAGAACTGACTGTGACCAAAGAAGGTTTAGAAGGGAATTCAAGTGCCTAAATGTGAGATGTGTCTGTCATGTCTTTATATCAATGCACCTGTGTGGGGGGGGGGGGGGGGCGGGGGTTGGGTGGAGGAGGGGGGTTGGTTTTTTTTGGGGGTTGGTTTTTTTTGGGGGGGGGGGGCGACTTGGGATGGGGGAATGGACTAGGGGGAAGGGGCTGTGTGTAAAGTTGTTGACCCCTGTCATTGCTGCTTGTTTGGATGTCATATTTAATGTAGTTATTTGTTGTAGATTATACATGTACATTCTTTTTTATAGAATAAAGAGAAAAAACTGAAAAAATACCTCTGAATGTTGAACGATTTATTTCAAGTGATGTTTGAATCACATCCCTCTCTCTTCCATACAAAGCCTATATCAATGGCCCCCCCTTCCTCCCTTCTGGGACTGCACATCGCAGTAATCCACTGGAACATGGCCAAGATCACCAGCACCGCTGTGGTGTGGGCAGTGAGTGGCGACGGGGAGCTGGGTCACAAGCTGCCACCGGAGCCCATCATCGCAAATCACCTGCATGCCTCTGTGACGCACATGACGACGCATGCCAGCGGCGCATCCCCACGAGAGGGTGTAGAGGTGGGGGGGTATATAGTGATGGGAGAGAGAGAGAGAGAGAGAGAGAGAGAGAGAGAGAGAGAGAGAGAGAGAGAGAGAGAGAGAGAGAGAGAGAGAGAGAGAGAGAGAGAGAGAGAGAGAGAGAGAGAGAGAGAGAGAGAGAGAGAGAGAGAGACAGAGAGAGGACAGAGAGAGAGAGAGAGAGAGAGAGAGAGAGAGAGAGAGAGAGAGAGAGAGAGAGAGAGAGAGAGAGAGAGAGAGAGAGAGAGAGAGAGAGAGAGAGAGAGAGAGAGAGAGAGAGAGAGAGAGAGAGAGAGAGAGAGAGAGAGAGAGAGAGAAAGATTGAGAGACAGTGTGAGTGAGGGAAAATGAGATAGAGAGAGAGATACAGTGAGAGAGAGAGACACTGAGAGTGATGGAGAATGAGAGAGTGAAATAGACTTTCTGAGGGACTGATTATAAATTCAACACACAGCAACAGTGTGAGTAATATGAACAGCTAAATCTCCCAACGCTGTTATGAAATGGTTGTGTGTTCTACTCACTTATTTTTGAATAGGACAGTAGGGTTAGGTTTCGACATGGGGGAAGTGGAGGTTTGAGATGAAAAAATCTCACCTCACTTCCATTGTGGGGAGCAAAGATCGAAACGAATACATGTGAATGGAAAGAGGGAGAGAGAGAGAGTAAGAGAGAGAGAGAGACCCAGCCCGAGATATAGAGAGAGAGAAGAAAAATAGAGAGAGAGAGAGAGAGAGAGAGAGAGAGAGAGAGAGAGAGAGAGAGAGAGAGAGAGAGAGAGAGAGAGAGAGAGAGAGAGGAGAGAGAGAGAGAGAGAGAGAGAGAGAGAGAGAGAGAGAGAGAGAGAGAGAGAGAGAGAGAGAGAGAGCTTTATAAGGATGGAGACCAATTGGTGCACATCTGCACTCTCACACATGCGTGTGGGCATCTTGGTCTTGGTGGTCTCTACCTCTGTTCTGTGAATAGAGGAATAATTAAATGAACTAGTATCCATTTCAATCAACCGTGACACCTGCTAAAGGACCACACACACACACACACAGACACACACACACACAGCACACACACACACACACACACACACACACACACACACACACACAGAAGCACAGACAGCACAAATGTACACACACACAACACACACACACACACACACCACACACACACACACAACACACACAACAACATCCACTCACACACACACACACACACACACACACACACACACACACACACACACACACACACACACACACACACACACACACACACACACACACACACACACACAAACACACACACATAACCTTTACACCAATAATTAGACCAGATAAGGCTGTTCCAGTGAGGTCTGGCTGACGTGGGTTGTGGAACGTAGTGCAGCGGACTCCAAGAATGTACACACTTGTGTGTGTGTGCAGGCCTCGGTATGTAATTACACACACACACACACACACACACACGCACGCACGCACGCACGCACGCACGCACGCACGCACGCACGCACGCACGCACACACGCACACACACACCACACACACACACACACACACACACAGACATGCATGCAGGAGGAAGAGGTGTGTGTGTGTGGGGGGGGGGACTAATCTAATAGGGTCCATATCAGCATTTCACAGACCTGTAAGGTACTCTTGTGCACTCTACGTTTCCATAGAGACAGAAGGCGCTGGTGGGTAGAGAGAGAGAGAGAGAGAGAGAGAGAGAGAGAGAGAGAGAGAGAGAGAGAAAATAGAGAGAGAGAAAGAGAGCGGAAGAGGGAAAAAGAGACGAGAGTGAAAGAGGTAGAAGGAAAGAGAGAGAGAGAGAGAGAGAGAGAGAGAGAGAGAGAGAGAGAGGAGAGAGAGAGAGAGAGAGAGAGAGAGAGAGAGAGAGAGAGAGAGAGAGAGAGAGAGAGAGGAGAGAGAGAGAGAGGGAGAGGGAGAGAGAGAGAGAGGAGGAGAGAGAGAGAGAGGAGAGAGAGGAGAGAGAGAGAGAGAGAGAGAGAGAGAGAGAGAGAGAGAGAGAGAGAGAGAGAGAGAGGAGAGAGAGAGAGAGAGAGAGAGAGAGAGAGAGAGAGAGAGAGAGAGAGAGAGAGAGAGAGAGAGAGAGAGAGAGAGAGAGAGAGAGAGAGAAAGAGAGAGCGAGAGAGAGAGGGGGGGATGGACGGATGGACGGACATTGAGCTACAGAGAGTGGTGAT
>OLKM01000234.1:391720-416720 GCA_900291075.1 Melanogrammus aeglefinus
CCCTTGAAAGACACATGCATGCATGCACGCACACACACACACACACACACACACACACACACACACACACACACACACACACACACACACACACACACACACACACACACACACACACACACACACACACACACACACACACACACACACACACACACACACACACACACACACACACACACACACACACACACACAGGTGTCAAGTCATGAAGTACAAATACTTTGTTACCTTACTTAAGTAGAAATTGTGGGTATCTATACTTTACTGGAGTAATTATTTTTCTGCCTACTTTTTACTTCTACTTCTTACATTTTCACGCACTTATCTGTACTTTTTTACACCCTTTTGGTTTATATGCAATCCATGGCACCTGCGCATGACTAGAGCCCGTCTACATTCCCTAACATGACATAAATCGCTCCACATTCCAGCTACAAAATAGCAGACGAAGATGAGCGAAATGTCCCAACCAAGCACCAGTGAGGAGGTTGGCCAAGGAGACCGGCCAACCCTTCTACATTACTGGCCGTACCTGGAAGAATTTTTTGAAATGGTTGGATGCAAAAACAACTAATTTCGAATGCGCTGCAAGCTCTGTGCACCGAAGTGCTACGAGCTAATGGCTTTCAAAAACTCACCATCTATTTTTAAAAAGATTATTGAGGTAAGAAGAAAGTTTGTTATTATCTGTCGATTATTGACAAAATATTGTAGTAACCTTGTAATGTACTAATGGTAAATTTGCAATGTTTGCCAATGCTATGGCTAGGAACATGCCAAGCCATGTCATGGTTTGCTTGCTAGCAGCTAGGCAATGATTCAACGTTGCATGTTTATTTGTCGGGCTCTGTGAGATTTGAAATTCAACTTTAGCCAAATGTTATCTAAGCTTGTATTATTGCTATATGCAATATTTATAAGTCAAAGGGGTAGTTCGGAATTTTGGACATAGGGCCTGATTCCCATGTTAGCCTTGGTGTTCTATATTATTGGAGATGATAAAGATGTCATCTCCAATGATGTTTCCCTTTCAACACATTTCATTCAGTCCTTCTAGTTGCAGACTTCGCTCGTGCTAGGCTAGCGCACGGCAACGGGCAATGCTAGCCTGCTAATAAAAAAGTCTTACCCACTCCACAGTACACCCGAGGTAAATCAAATGTAAAGCCAGATTAAAGATGTAAATGTCTGTGTTGATAGAATAATGTTAGAAATAAAACTAACATTGCATCGCATGAATCATCGCATTTTGAGGGACTACTTTCTCTGTAACAGAGCCGGTAACCTAGTTATCAGTCCGCAGCTGCCATAGCCTACTACCAGGAATTTAAAAATTGCTTCTGAGACACAGCAAGTCCCTCAAATTGCTAGCCAATGGGATGAATGCTCATATCTTCATATATTGCCGTGGAGGGATTACATTGTAATGAGTTGAAAACCCCCTGCGTCGAAAAAAGAAGCACAAGGGTACCCTTTTGCATCAGCAGCTGAAGCCAAAGTCACTGACCGTTCATCAAAAATCGACGAGCTCAGAGTGAGAATGTGTTGCTATGGTTTGGCGTTATAATTGATTTACCTTGGGTGTACTGTGGAATGGGTAAGACTGTTTTATTAGCAGGCTAGCATTGCCTGTTACCGTGCGCTAGCCGAGCACGAGCGAACTCTGCAACTAGAAGGACTGAATGAAATGTGTTAAACTGTCTCCAATAATAAAGAACACCAATGCTATCTTGGGAATCAGGTCCTATGTCCAAAATTCTGAACAACCCCTTTAATTGTACGAAGGATAGGCATGATGATCCTGTCTATGCGTTGGGATAAATGCAGAGACCAAATTTGTTGTAGGCCTATGTGTGAGCATGCTTGGCAAAAAAGATGATCGAAATTCTATAGGCCCCTGTGGCACGGCCTAAGCTTTTGTCCTTAATGGCATTTTTCCCCACCTTGCATTACTTTACTTTAATACTTTTGAAACCAGTACTTTTCTACTTTTATTTAAGTAAAAAGCTTGAGTTGATACCTCAACTTCTACAGAAGTATTTTGAAACGCTAGTATCTATATTTGAGTAATGAATGTGAATACTTTTGACACCTCTACACACACACACACGCACACACACACACACACACACACACACACACACACACACACACACACACACACACACACACACACACACACACACACACACACACACACACACACACACACACACACACACACACACAAGTCAAGTCACTCATCTAAAATAAAAGAAGCTCTGGGGATATAAAAAAAATGCATTCATTTTCTCTGAAGTGTCTGACGTCAAGACGTTGATGAAGAGGATCGCTCCTGGAAGGGCTCGCTATAAATAGTACTCTTAAGAAAACGTACACAGCTAGTATTTGGTTGATTTAAGGATCAGGCCGATATGGAACTACACTTGAGTCAATCACTGATTGATATTCATTTGAACACATTACACATGAATCTTTGTTATCTGAATGACGTTAGCCTACCACTTAGGATATGTAGTAACGTCATAGGCTACATGTGAATTTGTCACTTGGATTTACAATGAGAAGATCTAGCCTCATAGTTCCAATTAAACTTAATGAAATTCTCAAAATCGCAGCTCAAAAAAGGCTGCATGATAGTGACAAAACCGTAAAAAATGCATCGACACATTTTGTCACTTTAGCAATAACCTTTTTCTCAGATGGATGGTTGAGTAACTAAATAATGCCTATGAATAATCAACATGGATTTACACGTTACACAAAAAAGGATTCACAAAAAAGGTCTTGTCCTACAAATTGGAGAGAGTTTGTGTTTGATCAAACGGGAAATGGGGGACGAATGAAAGACGACTACGAGGACTGCTGGGCTATATTTTGCAGCATCACCACTATAAATAGCAGGGGCTAAAATAATAAGGGTATACCCTAGAAGTGCAGGATTACGTGTCCGAACTATCTGTTCATACATATCGGGGGCGGGGTGTGTGTGTGTGTGTGTGTGTGTGTGTGTGTGTGTGTGTGTGTGTGTGTGTGTGTGTGTGTGTGTGTGTGTGTGTGTGTGTGTGTGTTGTGTGTGTGTGTGTGTGTGTGTGTGTGTGTGTGTGTGTGTGTGTGTGTGTGTGTGTGCGTGTGTGTGTGTTTTTACGCGGATGTCGTCATAGCCGCCCACTGGTTATAGTTCGCCCGCGTGACGGAGTGATCCGCATCTCTCTCTCTCTCTCTCTCTCTCTCTCTCTCTCTCTCTCTCTCTCTTCTCTCTCTCTCTCTCTCTTCTCTACTTGCTCGCACCGCACTGCACGCCTCACGCACGCACGCACGCACTGCACGCGCGCGCTCACACACACACACACACACACACACACACACACACACACACACACACACACACACACACACACACACACACACACACACACACACACACACACACACACACACACACACACACACACACAATCTCTCTCTCGCATTTACCCCGCTTCATATTTACTCCCAAACTCCCAATGAAGTCGCTTTCGAAACTGGAGAGCAAGCCGCCAGCAAAACGTTTGTGTGCGCGTTCGTTCGTGCGTGCGTGTGAGCGCGAGCGGATGTTTGTTGGTGCAGTTTTATTGTGGACTTCTTCACAAGTAGGCCGATGACACAAGCCCCACGTGTCGGGAATCAACCCGGACACCCGTTGCGATCTCTGTCCTTGTTTCGCAACCCCACAGAGACGGACGTGGAGCGCGTCCGTCGCCCGCTACGCGTGACTGTTTGGTCGGACAGGATGGCTGTAGATAAGGATTGGAAATAATAGCACAAATGCGCAAATCTCATTTGAAAAAAAGAGGAACACCCACCCACACACAACAGCAATTCTTCCTAGTCTGCAAGGCTATCTAGGCCTATATAGCCTAAATTAATATACTTTCCATACATTTCGAAACAACACTTTGTTGAAAGATCAACGTTTTATTTTCTATTAAGTCCTGCTTCCTGTATTGCTACAACCTTCACGGTGCGTATAGTAGCACCTAGTAGGCCTAGTTTAACAGTTAGGCTAGGCCTACTTCCCGGGTGGCAAGAAAACCAAACACTTCCCACAATAGCAATGGATAAAAACACATACAATTAATTATTATTGCAAACTAGCTATTAAAGGATGTCATAAAGGGGGAGGAGATAGGCTCCAGAGATGTCTGTGTAGGCTGCAGACGAGTGAAGATGGGAAGGATAAGGATGTGTAATGTGAACGTCATCTTGCTTTAATTGTGTTTTTGTTTAGTCCGTCTGCTTATAGTAGCCTCATCCAATCATTACTGCTGCTTTATTTCTCTTTGCAGCCTAAATATGTACTACCAAGCCACCTATGCCTATTGACGTGATATCGCTAAACAACTGATTCAGGTGGTTGTCAATATGAGCGTTCGCTGGGGCCCTATTGGCTGATCTGGCCACCCAGAAGTTTATGTTTGGAATGAGTTCCTCTTTAAATGTTTTGGAAGCCTTAATTAAGCTATAAAGTAGATTTCAGAATGAGATTGGGCTAGACAACTGGGGTCTCTTATATGAAAAAGGGCCTCTAAGATGAGTACGAATTATAAATATTAAAAGATCAAAATATATTTAGACTTTTGACCTTTGTCCAACATACCTCATCATGACCACATCACTAAGTCACTTACCACTGTTTACCTTTTTGTCAGATAATGGCAATAGGTTTGGCCTCCAAAACGAGCCATATGGACGTTTTGGCCCCCATTGGGGGCGATCACACCGAGGCGCGTCGCCTATAAAGCCTAAACCGTTCGAAGAAACAGCAATGCATCATAAAAAAGACCAAGACTCAATCCAAAGTCTGCTCTGCCGCGCTCCGCCACTTCCCCACGCTACTACTCAGAATCAGTGAGCCAAACAGTTGAACGGTGTCGTTTTCTTTCACTCTGGTCGTGTCACTTCACACAGCAGTCATTGGGAGATTGGCACAAGATACAGAATGGGTTTGCTTTTCGCCACGAAATATGGTACAATGACGCCATCTAGTGTTAGGCTAAAATCTTTTTTTTTTTGTCCAAGCGAAGATATCGACAAAATGGAGCCCGTCGCACGGACATGCAATGTATGTAATTTTTCATGCAACTGTGGCCTAACATAAATATCCCAAATCGGTGAAATTGTAACTCTTTATTTTCACTTCAACTTTAACTTAACATGTTATCGTAGGTGAGCCAAAGCAAATAGCCAAACCACATTTATGGATAACAAATTAGGCCTGTTGCAGTGAGAATTTCAATCACAGCAGCCTATATTGTGACAAAATCGTCACAATATAGCCTGATGTCAAATGATGAATTCTCAATTCATATTATTATAATTAGCTATACTTTTTACTCTATGATCAAAATTGAGCATACATAAGTAACTCACACACCCACCAAACCATGCATGTACACACACACACACACACACACACACACACACACACACACACACACACACACACACACACACACACACACACACACACACACACACACACACACACTGCAGAACATGCTGGAGGCAAGGGCACAAATGTGCTATGTAATAATCCTCCATTCAGTGGCTTTACATTTCGTACATCAACTCTGGCCTGCATGAAATGTTACATCTCACATTCAGCACCCATCTTACCATAAGATAAGATAATCCTTTAATAGTCGAGACACATACACATGATAGCCTGGCTCTACTATATCGATATCCAAACAACATACACTTAACTTGATAGGCAAATTGAATCTGACTGTATTCAAATGACGACTTGTGTGTGTGTATATATGAGGATACTGTGTGGGGTGACTGTGTGTAAGTGTGTTCAAACACAATAGAGAATTAACACAACAGGCTTGGTTTTATTGAAATGCCCTTTCTGTGACATTCAGAAAAGACAAGAACTTCAAGAAAGTTAGTGTAGCCATGACGGTCTTTGGACTTATATAAAATGAGAGGGGGGGGGGCAACAAAGGGGAAATGCTCTAAGATGGCCTCTTCAATAGCTCTACTGTTCCTCATTAGTCTCACACGGTTATACCAGTGACCATCAATAATAAAGTGTTCACCCTGTTCTCTGAATCAATGACGATAGGTGATACACGATCAGCTATACAATTTGAGGAAGGATGATTACTTTAGCTTTTATCAGAGTTGATAGAGGTCTTAGTGGGACAGAAAAAACATACGTCTTATTTGATGTTTCTTTGAGGTTGCTTTAATGTAGTTTTCAAAGCAAGCAGTAAAACCGATATGTCAAGGTGGCCGAATTCAGAGTTGGACGAGTGAGCAGTTTTGGTTCATATTTTAGGGTCTTAGTCATCCAAATTGAAATGATTAGCTGTGGAATTAACACTTAAGGTATTGTTTGTTCACAATTCAGTTAGACTATGTAATTATACTTGCATAATGTTTTAATGTCGTTTATTTCCCCAGGACTAGATAAACAAGTCCAGTGTGCCAATGTTATCATTTAAGATTATACTCCCTTGCATCCTGCTTCAGTTTTTAAGTATCCAACAAGCGCCTTTCCAATCTGTTGAGACTTCAATTTCGCAGTCTGCAAATAAAATAAGTTGGTAAAAATATTTATTTATCACTGTGGTATTGCCTGACATATAAACAATAGACTACCCAGCTAGCAGTGTTCAATGGCTGGAGTGTTTCTATTAAAAGATAGAGACTGGAGCCATCACTTTGAGGAAAATTCCCAGGACTTCCTTTTATTAAGAGAATTCCAGAACATAAGAGAGGGACCCGACACCTGCGTTTGGTCAGAAAAAGGTTTCCAAATTCAATTCATTTAAAAAAAACACAGAGTGTTTTAGAAAAAGCTGACGTGAAGCGGGCCACGGATGGAGCGAGGTGGTCTGCATTCACCACGCAGGGTCGTCAAGGAGACAACAGGTCAGAGGGCGTCACTGTTCTCCGGAATGTTTCACATGTTACCGTCTTCCTCTTTCTTATGGACAACACGCTTTAAACACGCTTCTTATTTTTTTTTAACAAGTCAATGAAAAAAAAACAAAAACAACAACCCAAATACAACAATAGTTGAACATGAGCCAGAGGCAAAAATAAAAAGAAAAGTTGGGAAGGCGCGGGGGGGGGGGGGGGGGGACTCACTGCACATTTAGAAGGTCTAAAAAGAATTATCCACACACATGGCTGAACCGTTAATAAAAACATGATTAAGAGGTTAAAACCGAGGGAGAGGGCTGGTTTTTTTTGTCTGAGGGGTAATGGGGGGGGGGGGGGGGGGAGATGAGTGGGGAACCGGGGTATACACAACTCACAACTTTAGCCAATCCGGCGGGGGGGGGGGGGGGGGACGCACTTTCTACATCGAAACAAGCCTTTGTTTTTTTTTGTTTTTTTCCCAGACAACCATGAAATGCCATTTAAAAAAGATTTTTAGTGTATTAGACTTGCTTTGCAGACACTTGATATGACCACTGCAAATCTGCTCCATAATCAGCTTTGCTTTTTTGTGCTAAAAATCTGTACGGATACTTATAAAATCATTGATAAAAATATTCCTCTGTTAACAATACGCCTTGGAGGGAGAGCATGTGAGAGACTCGTGGGGGGGGTGGGGGTGGGGGGGACAGGGGGCTGGCTGGTTGGTTGGCTGGGGGTAGGAAGGGGGTTCAGGGGTCAGAGGTTGTAGGAGGAGGACATTACGGGCAGTGGTGCTACTCAGACTTGGCTTCCTCCTTGGCCTCCTCGGGAGCCGCCTCCTCCTGTAGGACAGAGGAGTAGAGAGAGGACACCGGTGAGAACGCCGGGCGGGCGGATCCCACACGCCATCACACTTTACAGTTCACTCAGGGGGGGGGGGGGGAGCACCCTCCTTTGGGGTACTGGTCCGTGCACTGACCTCGTTGGTCTTGGCGTCTCCGTTCTCAGAGTGGTTCTCCTCGTTGGCCTCCGCCTCTGCGTTCTCCTTCGCCTTCTTGGTCTTCTTGTCCTCCTTCTTGTCGTTCACTGCCTTTTCTTTCTGCAAGGGCGGGAAGAGAGAACAGTTAAAAAAATGGCGGGGTGAATCCACCTGCGTGCCGTGTTTAGCCTTTCCATTCGGTGATGTGTGGGGAGCAATCGATAGGGATTACAATGGGAGGGCACCGATGCCGTTTGCCCTTGGTGTTGTGAATGAACGACGGTTCATATAGCATATATAGTTCATGCAACGCATAATCTTACCTTTGCCGCCTTCTTGGCTTTCGGCTCCGCCTGAGGAGGAGCAGGCTTCTGAGAGGAAGGGGGAGGGAAGTTACATGCTTGTTGGCCCTAGTGCATGGCCTGGACACATCTCAGCCCTTATGTCCATGTACCTCCTCATCAACACCTCAGCCCTTTATGTCCATGTACTTTCTCATCAACTTGTGCAGTTGTGTTATTATAATGAGTTAAATAATATTTTGCAATGTTTTTTTGTTTTAGTGATGTAATAATTTATTAATATATGACGTAATCAACTAATTCACGTTGTAAAAGTAACATTATGCACATTTACTTTTGCCTGGAAGTTTCCTATTTTTCCAAACATTTCTATCAGCAAATTTGTTAATTTTAAGCTTTTTTGGTTATTTATTTATAGGACGTACATGTTGGATCGTTTAAAATAGCTGTGTTTGTGTAATAGAGCTGCTGTATGTTATAATAGCTGATTATTCAACTTGATTACCTTGTGGGGAGTTTAAAGGGCATTTTTTTTACTATTTGAATGCTACAATACGTTTGTTAAGTGAAATTGATGATCTTAATAAGCACCAAGTGATGTTGCACGTTTTTGCGGCGTTACTTACCGCTGATAACCTAGCTGATCTCCTCTTGGGCTGAAAATACAACAAATACCGTTAATCACACTTGATCTGGTTATTTTAATGCTGTATAACAAAATGTTAGAAGAAACATCATGTTCAGAGTGAAAAAAAATGGTTATAATACACATTGTTGGATGTTTCAAGTGTAAAATGATGTGCAATATATTCACCTCCTCCTTGGGCGCAGCTTCTCCTCCCTGTTAATGAAAAACACAAGAGCACAGAGTTAACACAAAGTACAAACCCCAAAAAAGGAAATTATACTTATCGGCCTTTCTATTAACTGCTTACTTTTCAAAAAATGTTTTAATTGTATATAATGGCTGATCATGAGGCAGTTGAGGAAACTTTTTGGTTTCATATGAAAACTCATAGTATTTTCCAATACACATCGTTTTTAAGGTTTATTTACTAGTAATAAATATACTTTTGTGTTTGTTTTGAAGTATACTGTGAGATCATGACTAGGAGTGCCTTGGAGCCCCAATTCTGAAGACCCTAGGACTGCTTCTCTGTCTTACTCCCCCCTTGTCTTTCTCTCATTCAATACATGGAGCTCAGATTTGAATGCTGGCGCGGGAGGGCTTTCAAAAAGGGGAGGGACCAGCTTATGCTTAGTGGCGCCATCAGGCGGCAGAGCCATGCCATCGCAGCCATTTGGGACTACGAACAAAGGGAAAAAATATATAATCTTATCGAATTGCGACGGCGAATGTTTATTTTTACGTTAAAATTGGAAAGTAAAAGTACTAATGCATTTTCTCATGGCACTTTTAAGCGGTTTGAGGCCGGATTGACGATTAGTGAAGCGTTTGTTCTCGGTAGGTCGCCGAGGAAGGTAGACAAGAGCTGCAAAGCATGGCTGCTGCTTGTGCTTTAACTGCATGGAGACCGAGATAGACTTCTGACTCTCCAAAGGACAGCGGCTGCTTCAAGAAAACGGCTTTTAAAAGGCGTACAGGCGCAGGAAAATATTTATTCCAACGCATAAAAAATGAAGATTAATTCTAGATAATAGGCGAAATTTTCCGATTATGTAGGTCCGTTAGAAATTGGGTTATAATTAAGTAATGTCTCTGAGGGATGACTCCATAATCGTTTGCAATGAATTAATACCTCGGATTCTCACCAAATAATTCAAATTATTTTCAGGATACGTACCTTTCTCTTGGGCATGTTGATCTTTTTGAGATTTTCTGGCAAATGCAACTAAAAACAGTTTTTTTCTTGGTGAGCTCAGTGCAAGTGAAGACGAGCGTCTCCCTTATGCTCGGCAGTGTAGTAAACACACAGGAACAGAAAGGCGAGTGGTTGAATGGGGGGAGGGGTGCGGCTAAAAGCGTGATTGATATGGTGTAAGCCAATCACATCGCGCCATTCGAGGCTGCAGAACACTTGGAATTTTGGAGCCGGTGATGTTCTTGGGTATGCGCGAATGGCTTCTTGCAGAAATAGATGGGAGGAAACCAGAAAAAAAATGTAAAGGTTGCAATAGGCGACATATTGCTTAAAAACAACACGTTCCCCGTTGGCAGAGGTCGCGAATACTCTAGTTTGTCACGACGTGTCGTTGCACGATTTAAGTCAGAACTAAAGACAACACACGCCATTCATTTATACACAGTTCCCCGCCATGGCATTTAACGGAGAAGGTGTACACATTGAAATGCAAAAACAACGACATTTTTAACGAAATATTTTCGTCATGTTGAGGCCAATATGGCGTCCTTTCCTCTCCGACACATTTTTTGTTTGTCTGTCGGCTTCCCTAAATTCATTTTAAGAAAATGTCGCCGTCGCCTGTCCCCTCCGCCTGTAGGTGGCCACAAAGCCTTCCGAATGAACATGGCTGCTCAAACTATGCTTCTTGTAGCCGTTCAGCACAACAAGCGTATGCCTTCACTGTTTTGTTACCATGTTAAACAAACGCCCATGCAATCTCTTATACACGCAGTGAGCCGACACTCCGATCATTTATTTCCCTAGATCGAAATACACAATGCAGACCGATAGGGCCACCAGCGAAGGACTACGTGTGGATAATGTGTTCAAATCACTGTAGTCTCTCTTTCTCTCTCCCGTTAGATTCAAGGGGCGGGGAATGTGCGTAGAGGCGGACGAGGAATGCGAAGTCTAGCATCCACTGTCGGGAGCCGTCGGTTTGCGCAGACAGTCTGCGCTGCTTCGGACGGGATTCCAGTCGGGAAGTTTGACTGTGGCTTTCGCTTAACGATAGACACACTGAGAGCTGCCTGCAGTCCGTACGACGATCTCCCTCAGTTTAGTCCATCGCATACACCAGGGAACCAAACATGGTGGTCAAAGTGTACATAGCATCATCCTCAGGCTCGACTTCGGTAAGAGAACAAAAGCAGCATGCATAGATGATTGATGATTTAATTCTGCTATGTAGGCTGTCTTTAATATTGTATCATTCAAATGCATTCAATTCAAAATGATAATCAATGTCCTACATTTCAGATTATTGAAAACAAATGTTCCTATTTTGCACTAATGCTTGTTGTCTCTGGTGGGGCTGTGAAGTGATTCGTTGTGATTCTTAACACAATAACATTCATTTAGAATTTGCAGGTGTAATTAACCTGCTCACTTTCCTCTCGTTACTAACTTATTGTGTAAATGAGATGGGAAATAGTGATAAGGTGGTTGGCGAGGCTGGTGCATTTCAGTGGTATTACTCAGGAACTCGAGACTAAAGTGTTTAGTGCTTTGTCATCTGGTTTGTCACAGCGTTTCCGTCTGAAACGATAGCCTGTTTTACCCTACAAAGATGTAGGCCTATGTGGGGGGGGGGGGGGGGGGGGGGGGCAGATACCAGGTCATCTGCAAACAAATAACTGCACGATTTAAAAACTACGGAAAATGAAAGACGGCTTCTTTAGTTGTTTTTAAACAGTATAGGCCTACTGAACTTCATACACAGACCAGTGGATATATATGAGTTAATTCTCCAATAGCAGAAGATCCTTCCAGCATAGAGAGGATTAATGTGATGTCATTCCCTGGGCAGCTCAGTTTTAACTCCCGTTCAAAAACAATGTTAAAAAAAAGAAAAGAAAAACGCAAATTAATTTCCATATTTACAGTAATTTGCGTTCAGAGTCATTTGTTTTCACAGTCATTTGCTGGACTTTGCATCCTCAAAGGATGGGGGCCCCTTCACGATTTGGGCTTAATTCTTAAATCCAGTGACATTTGTTAATTTTATTTCCTGGTGGCTTTCTGTTACTGAGTGACATTTGCCTGAGCCGAGGGCCATCCCCCTAGATCCGCTCTGTCCGCTTGGTTCGGGGTGGGTGTGGTGTGGAAGACAAGTCCTGTCTGAAGATGAGTCCAGAGTGCTATATCGGTTCGTCCTAGGAGGCCAGGGAACACATTTGTCAGGGAACAACTGCACCGAACACACAGACACACACACACACACACACACGCACGCGCACGCACACGCACGCACACACACACACACACACACACACACACACACACACACACACACACACACACACACACACACACACACACACACACACACACACACACACACACACAAAACCACACAAACACATTGGCTAACACATAACTCTTCACACAAAATTACTTTCTTAAAGAGTACCGGCTCAACACACACAAACAAACAGACACGCCCGCATGCACAAGCACACAAACAGGATTAATGTTGTTTAAATGTTGTGTGTTTGTGCGCTTGGAGCCAATGAGATGGTGCCACTTGTTAAGCACACTGGAGCCGTGTGTTTGACTCACCTGATGAATCACTATAGGTGGACAAGCTCTCACTAAGAGAGCTCTCACTAAAAGAGCTCTAATTGGGGTGGAGAAGATGGTGGTGGCCATGCCAGCCAACCAGCCATCTTAAAACTTGACTGTGCTATAGCGTATTCCAGCGTCTGGCACAGTAAATGTATTCAGCTTCTTGTAGTATTGCCCGCCTGGGAAAGAATAATACAGCAGTGTTGCTGGTACGCACCTGGTTATCTTGTTACCTCTCGCTTACTTTTAGGACAAAGCAGTATTTGAATATGGGAAAAAGACAAGATTAGGATTTTTTTGCATGCACGCTTTACCAACATCAAAGCTATCATTTGAAAACTGAAACTGGAGATAAATAGTGATAGGTAGGCGATATGGAAACTTCATTAACATTCGCCCCATGCAATAGTTAACATTAGGGATGTGAATTACTCTACATTTTCATGGTCGAATAATTAGTGGGTGGTATGAACGAGTAATCGATTATTCGATACGTGCCGACATTCACAAAGGCAGCCATGGATCGTCGGCAAGAAATCACTTAATATCTTTATCTCACAAAAACAACTACCTGATAAGTAGTTCCAGTCAAATTGTCTGTTGTGAAAAATGCATTAAACTGTAATCAGAAAACGTGGTTATATGCTATAGACCCTATAATATCTGTGGTATAAAGGCTGGGACGAATTTCAACTTATAAATATGTACACTTTATGTTGAAATTATAGACGAATGAATGGCACGGTGATTTGGTCTTCAAAACGAGAGCTGGTAAATTGTGAAAAATGAATTAAACTGTAATCAGACAACGCAGTTATATGCTATAGACCCTAGAGTATCTGTAGATAGAGGCTGGGACGAATTTCGAATTCTAAATATGTACAATGCATAACGTTAGCTCTCTGGCTCATAGTTGAGCAGACTTGAATACCTCCCGTTGCCAAGTCCTAGCTAAGTCCTATTTCCTGGAGGAGTGAACAACGTTTCTGTTGCATAAGAACCTAACGGTAAGGTAATGATTGTTCCAGGTATTTTTCAAACCCTCAGGCATTACCAGGGAAACAAAGTTATGGCTTGTGAAAAACTTTATATTTGAATGAGAAAAAAACGTTAACTCCAAATGTCAAAAATCGATTTTGACCCTCGGGAACGAATAATCAATTATTCTGACCTATCCCTATTTAACATCATTGCAAGACTAATTTAATCAAGCTGAACCCCTCCTCAATGGTAGAGAGAGAGGTAGGCAGGCCTGTGTCTAAGAGCAGGGCATCGGTTTCTCAGCGTAATGCTGTTACAGATACTGTAAATATAGAAGTACACTGAAACTATCTTTCACGCAGAAAAAGACACACACGTGCACCGAAAACAACGCCATTGGGGAATACACTAAGCTAATTGTTATTATTATGTTATTATTATTATTATTATTATTATTATTATTATTTCAAGCCTCAAGTATTTCAAGGTTGGAACCTTCAATCTGTAATTGCTCTGATTATGCCATGGTTATTTAAATTATGACACATAACTGGCATCAACACAGTCTGAGTTTGTGCAATCACATTTCACGCTTCACCAAGCTCTTTTCACCTACTGCCCCCAACACGGTATCACCATTCTCCTGGTCAGAAGAAGTTATACTTTGTGGTACATATCAAAAATCTTTCTTGTTGGTTTAAAACACAAACTGCCGTGGGCCATCCCAAACTTTATTGGTTTGAAATGATGCACGTGGTTAAACCTATAAATACCTGTTCTGTTTTATTTAAACTCTACTCTACAAAGAGAATCTCAATAGGGTCATTGAAAAGCGAATTGACCCAAACTCTTTTAGTGGACCTGGTTGATTAAATCAAACTCCACAGTATTGATCCACTCCTGTGTGGCTCCAGACACAGTGCATCAAATCGATAGCCAGTACATTCTGGGAGCTAATGGCTTTTGTTCTAGCTCTTTCTCTCCCTGGACGAGTTAGGCCTGGGTGAAGTGGTGCCTACCCTGTCAGAGTATGCACGTTAGACAGTGCTGGCTAACCAGTACTAACCAACAGCGAGGATCTAAGTTGTACAATAGAACACATCCTGTAATAATTCACACAATGCAACTATTCCCCTTCAGCTGGGAGGGCCTGACCTGCAGTTTATTGTTTCCTTTGAGTAAGATTGAATGCTTTGATGCCCATGAGAATGATTGATGACCGGGTAAGTTTGGGTGCAGTGTTTCCTGGCATAAGGACTACACTTCCAAGCACTTCATTGGAGGCTTTTTTTTACTGAAAAGATATTTGGACATGACAAGTCAGTTGCCAATGTCAACCTCTGAATTAAATGTAAGTAATCATAGTATAATGCTATTCCACCCATGTTATGCAAATGTTATTTGCAAAAACGAATAAAAAAAAAGTGATAGTTATACAGTCATAGTTTTATTAGCAGTTAGTTACCAGACAGTTTGGTTTCGTGGATCGTATTGAACGTTATTAGAGAACTGCATCTATGCGATCAAAACAAAGAAAGATCAAAGTACCATTTACTTAGTGGTAGATCTCTAACCTTTAACCTGACACCGATCCGTCTGTCTGCCTCCTAGATTTCTCAGTCTGCTGCTTCTCTCGTTCTCCTCCCCTTCAAATATAATGCAGCCCTCGTGTTGAGAGGAAAAAACACATTTCTGAAGACTATTATTACAAGAAGTGATGTGGAGGATTTTTTATATAATGCAATCTGCATGTGATCTGATCTTTATCCCTTTGCTTATCCCAATTCAGTCTCCATAGTTACAGTAAATACTGATGATGTGTGTGTTTATATTTGTGAATTTGTCTGTGTGTGTTGATTTAGGGAGGGAAGGGTAGGAATGCAACTGAAAGGAGATTGAGGAGATATGTATTGCCGCTCCCTACAAACAGGGGGCCGTCAAAAATGTGATCCTCTCGTCTGCACGGGGGGGTGCGTGCACTGAGCGGCTAGGAATGGGTCTACTCGCAGTGCAATTAGAGTCGGGCTCCTGGAAAATGGCCAGAAATGCTCTACAAATTAATTTAGCCACAGCACAATGCAGGCCTGTGGAGCTTTTGCCTGGGGAGCAGTGAAGAGACCACAGAAGCTTTAGCTTAGTGCAGTGTTTAGCGGCATTCGCTGTGTCAGCTGCTTGCTACTGGTGGCAAAAGAATGCTAGCTCATGTGGCAAATATTAGCATTCTCTGTTACTCATGGTGATGTTCATAACCTTTAATCGGAAATCTGTCGTTTGAAATTGCAAAGGTACCGTTAGTTTGTGTCCGCTTAAGCGAGACAAGTATATTGTTTGGTAGTACAGTTGAATCAAAGTAAACTAGACAGGTAGGCTAATCTTGTAAAACAGTTTGAGGTTGACAGTAGTTTCTTATGAAACCATGACAGTGAATTCGGTCCCAAAGTGGTCTTAAAATGATAGTGAAACACATGTCAACCCTATGTGTAGCTGTTGCCTCTTGAAAGACACACAGTCCCAGAGAGAAGAGACTGACCATGGGCTCTGTGTGCTGCATGGGACTGGGCGTTAATAAACAAAAAAAGGATTGGATTACAAGACTCGTTTCGCTCCTTATTGTTGGGGTTATTGATCTGTGGTTGTTTGGCTACCGAACGCTTGGATCACGCTACATGATCTGCTTAGAGTGCCAAGAGACCTTTGTATGATCATTAAGTGCATTTTGGGGGGCTGAGGTTAATCGTACCCTGCTGAATTCAAGTGCGTTAGCCATTGGAAGTCAACAGGGGGCTGTGAGGCTTAGTAGCGGACTCTCCTTGTAACCTGAGCTCACCTCTTTTATTCCCCCAATCTGTCAAATTATTGTTATTATTACATTCAAATTGTTTAGATGGCAGCTTGCCAGCTCCAACCATAATGTGACATCCTTGGTGCTAAAGCCCTTATCTATAGTTCTCCACCCAACAGATGGTTTAAGGAGAGGAGAAGGGTGGCTCGAGACTTTGGTGGATGGGTTTTATTCCTTTTTTTTATTCCTTTCCATCATTTTCTATGAAACTTGAACAAGGCTGAAATATACTATGTCATACTTCACTATACTATGTCACCGTCGTTGACATAGTATCAGATTAGAATTACAGGGAGATTAAATTAAAAAAGATCTCCCTTGCTCTCAAAGAGTATACAGTAGGATGGATTTGATCAGAATCTTTGAGGGTTTGTGTGCGTGGTATCCTGATCGGTATCCTAAGGATGTTCCGTCCTATCGAAATAGGTAGATAATTTGGAAGAAGGAATTTGTATTCTGACTTTAAAAAATTAAGACATTCAAATCTCATAATGCTTTGCATAACTAGCTGCTTCATTTTGCATGGCTTGTCGTCTATAACACCTAATCTGAGTCATAAAGCCTATGATGCAGCCCCTATATGCACATCCATATTGAGAAATGTGACATAAAATTCACAGTTTATTTGTAGCGTTCCGTTTAGATATACGCAGAGGATTCACCAAGTATAGCAATACGGCCATCCTGTTCACGTAATATCTCATCACATCATGTATATACTACGGTGCCACAGTGAAAAAAAAAAAAGATCACTTTCAACAAAGTCCTAAATTCAAACAAAAACATGCAAACGTCTGTGTCTGTGTGAGTGTATAAGTGTGCACACTCATCTGTGGGTGTGATTGCCAAGTTCCCGAGTGGCTCACTGCAACAGGCCTTATTTGGCATGTTTGACCAGTTACTGCCTCCCAAGTTCCAGAGGAGCTCCTGCTTCCGAGTAGCCTTCTAGGGCCTCCCAGCTTCTTCAACACACCCACCCTAACCCCGTACCACTGGGACAGCATATGGAACAAACATGATGTGGCCTCCAAAAGAAGCATACTGTGTGTGTGTGTGTGTGTGTGTGTGTGTGTGTGTGTGTGTGTGTGTGTGTGTGTGTGTGTGTGTGTGTGTGTGTGTGTGTGTGTGTGTGTGTGTGTGTGTGTGTGTGTGTGTGTGTGTGTTTGTCTCTCTCTTGTGCACGCTCTCGCTCAAACTCTCCTTTAGTCTTTCTTCTGTCTCCCTGTTTCTCTCCCTCTTTCCTTCGCCCTATTTCTCTCTGCCTTTCTGTGTCTCTCTGTCTTATGCACACACACTCACATTCTGCATACCTCTTCCAGCGCCCACTATTGGCCATTGTCTTGCAGAACAGTCGCTCCTTGTCTGTTGGTCCTCTAGTTTGTACTTTGCTCCCCATACTGAGGTATTGGAGGTATGATGTAATCAAAGACCACAACTGATTAGAGAATTCAAATGGGCTGGGCTTGAATACACTGTATCAGTGTTAAATCGTTAACGGTTTGTCTGTTATTGTGTTTGTAATTATGTTCCCTTTAAGGAATCAGCACTCGGGGTTGTAGCATATTGTTCTGAAAGTGCACAAATTTTGCTATAAAAACACCACGGTCAACGTGATAAATGCATGCATCCTTCTGCTAAAGCTCACCTTCTTCCTCAACTGCTATCTCTTACCTGTCAGCCTGCTGGCCGTAATTAGCTGTTCTTTTGTCCCAAGAGGGTGCAGAGGCCTCATTATTTAACAAGATACAGAAAACAACATGGTCGACAAAGGACCTTTCTTGTTCTGTTTTAGGATAAGGGAAGTGGTAAAGTCAAACTATTGCAGAAGTCTGCTAACCGTCCACTCCCCCCTCCCCCCCCCTGCGCGTGTCACACAGATCAAGAAGCAGCAGCAGGATGTCATGGGTTTCCTGGCAGCCAATAAGATTGGGTTTGAGGAGTGCGACATCGCCGCAGACGAGGACAACAGGAAGTGGATGCGGGAGAACGTTCCGGACGAGTCGAGGCCTGCGACGGGCCACCCCCTCCCCCCACAGATCTTCAACGACAGCAAATACTGTGGGGTGAGGATGGGTTCCTAATATAGATTCATCAATTGAGCAGAGGATTGAGAAAAAATGAATTAAGATAGTTAATCTCATTTATGAGCAGGTAGGGCTTAGGGGTAACCTCGCTTTGGGAGGCGTTCCATCAAGCTGTTGACTCATTTTGGCTAGGAGTCGACCACATTGGCTAATACATTACTGCGCCCATTGCATACGCTGACACGCACACGCCCCTACATGCATACCGACAATATGGATAATTCAGGAGGCTATTCCCTCCCTGTCGTTTTATAAACCAACAGTGGCGCAGCGTTATTTGAGAGAGCCATGCCGAAAGCCCCTGTGCAGCCAGGCATCCCATAATTCAAACAGATGTATGGCTAGAAGTTGTGCTTCTAATAGACAATGCGCTGTTGTAAATGTCACCAAGGAAAGAGCACTCTGCATCTTACGGCTATTGAAGAGAGCCCACACGTGTGTGTGTGTGTGTGTGTGTGTGTGTGTGTGTGTGTGTGTGTGTGTGTGTGTGTGTGTGTGTGTGTGTGTGTGTGTGTGTGTGTGTGTGTGTGTGTGTGTGTGTGTCTGTGTCTGTGTCTGTGTCTGTGTCTGTGTGTATGTGTTTGTGTGTGTATGTTTGTTCGTGTGTGCATGTGTGCTGAGACACAACCAGCCAAGAGAAAGAGGAATAATGAGAGAACATCAAGAAGAGAGAGAGCGAGAGAGAGAGAAGGGGAGTGCGACAATAAACATAAATAACAGTGAGAGAGCAAGAGAGAGAGAGAGAGAGAGGGAGGGAGAGATAGGGGGAGAGAGAGAGAGAGAGACAGAGAGCACAAATTCAAACATTACTCATGAAGGATGTATTCAAAACCAATACCAAACCATATTTAACAACATTCTCACCCTTAGCCATGGACAATTGCATGCAATCTTCAACACTATTGAACCCCAGCATAGATTGTGCACACTAATGCACTAATTCATGTCAAGCCCTAGTATGTGGAGCATTCCAAACTCAAATGATCAACCTCACAAAGGTCACATCACAGCGACGGTTATTGTTCAGCTCAGATCAATGCTATCAGCCACGCCCACCCCCTAAAATACAACGGCTTCTCTAACTCGTTCTTCTTCTGTCTCTAGAACTACGAGGCATTCTTCGACGCCAGGGAGGACAATGCTGTCTATGCCTTCCTGGGTCTGACCGCCCCCCCCGGCTCCAAGGTAAGCTACCCCAAAGCCAGGATAAACACACTGACCCCCCCCCCCCCCCCCCCCCACACACGCACACACACACACACACACACACACACACACACACGGCCACAGCTGTCTGTTCCCTAGCTCTGGCCCCCCGCTGACTTCGTACTTCTTTGCTCTCTCTTTCTCTTCTCCAGTGGTTCAGTGTCTGTAAAGAAAGCACACATATTACATACAACATCTGTTCATGATATCCCTGTGCACCCCAGCAGTGGAGGCAGCAGCCCTCCTATGCACAATTTCTATTCTCCCTCCCGTCTGGCACCCTGGCGCCCCCTAACTGCCACCTGCGGAACTGCATGGAGGTGTGCCAGTTACTATGGGAACAGCGGGGCTTTCCTCTCTCTCTCTCTCTCTCTCTCTCTCTCTCTCTCTCTCTCTCTCTCTCTGTCTCTGTCTCTGTCTCTGTCTCTGTCTCTCTCTCTCTCTCTCTCTCTCTCTCTCTCTCTCTCTCTCTCTCTCTCTCTCTCTCTCTCTCTCTCTCTCTCTCTCTGCTCTCTCTCTCTCTCTCTCTCTCTCTCTCTCTCTCTCTCTCTCTCTCGCTCCCCTCTCCTTAGCTTATGCACCCGCACGCACACACACACACGCACACACACACACACACACACACACACACACACGCACGGTGTAGAGGGCGTATGAACCAGTGCAGAGTGATAACCCCTCCATTTTGTTAAGGCTTTCTTTCAACCCCATTTGGATGATGCCTCTAGGGTACAACACTTGTTATTCTTTATGGAAATGTCATGTAAATCTCTTATTTCTCTACCTGTTTTGTCTTACCTCTCCCCCTCTCCATCTTGCTCTCTGCCCCTCTTCTTATCTTTCTTTCCTCCTTTCTTTCTTTCTTCCTTTCTATCTTTCTTTCTTTCTTTCTTTCTTCCTTTATATCTTTCTTTCTTTCTTTCTTTCTTTCTTTCTTCCTTTCTATCTTTCTTTCTTTCTTTCTTTCTTTCTACCTTCTCCAGGAAGCGGAGGCTCTAGCGAAGAAATCACAACAGTAGCAAGTCAGCAGCATCACCTTTTAGTCTGTGTTACACCTGAACCCCTCAGCTTGAACCCTGACCCCAGACCCACCCAGCCTGTACCCTATCCGATGCGCACCTGGGTCCGACAGACAGAAAGAAGGAAAGAACGAGGCGCAGAAAACAACGATGGAAAATGGAAAATGAAAGAAATGAAAAATGGAAAAACTAAATTTCACTTAATGTTGAATTGTATGTGTTTTATTTTTTTGTATAATTGTTAGTTTAATGTGTGTGTGTGTGTGTGTGTGTGTGCGTGCGTGTGTGTGTGTGTGTGTGCGCGTGTGTGTGTGTGTGTGTGTGTGTGTGTGTGTGTGTGTGTGTGTGTGTGTGCGTGTGTGTGTGCGTGCTTGCGTGCGTGCGTGTGTGTGTGTGTGTGCGTGCGTGTGTGTGTTAATTCTTTGATATCGGTCGTGCCTTGTCAGCTGTACTGACAGAAGTACCTCAGATCTCTAATCCCATTGGCCGAATCGCAAGTCAATCAGCGATACACGAATGTTAACGTTTTAAAACAAGAAAAGACACATTTCAACTCATCCATTTGTTTGCACCTTAATATTTCACCCGGACCAGTAAATCCAAACAAAGTACAGAACCCCAACTCAATCTGTGTTGATCACTAAATGGTTTCATTATTCTGTAGCGACGACCAAATTCAATTCATCTAGTTTTTTTTCGATTTAAACCCTTATGCGCTGAATCATTTTCACAAATTCCAATTGAAGATTCAACGTTCAACACACTCGCCTCACTCAATCATTCCCACATATGACATAGTTACATTTTTAATTGACACACTATTGTCTTAATGCCGTTTGAATGGCAGACTGTTAGTATGAGATGTACCAAAGTGCTACAATTAAGGAAGCACCACATTTATTTACTTAGTTATGTTAGTTTCAATTTCCCTATTGTGCTGGCATTATAAAGATGCACTCTAACCATTGGTTGGTTTCTTATTTAGAAAATAAATTCAACAACTAATGCTTCAAACCTGGCCATATCTGCTTTTCCGATAAGAATAAACCATTTGATGAAGTCCCAGGTGTCACGTTACCCTCTTGCAGTAAAGTCTTGTTTTTCTATGAAACATTAAACATTTTGAAATTAATTTGAACATCTGAGTTTACTTTTCATTTGAATTTCTGATTGAACTTTCAGAATATGAGGATAGGATTATGTAAGTGATGACGTCAACCTTTTTGTTTGAACATTTCATAAAATGTCAATGTTGTATCATAAGGGAATATTTGTAAAGTGCTGAGTTCCAGCCCCTGTTGATTTGATGCCAAGCCTTAAGAAGCTTGCTGCGAGCAGGTTCATGAATGCAGTAACTTATGCTATATGATCCCTTTATAACTCAAAAGTCGGCTATAGAAATAGGCACCTATTTATGTACTTTTGTATTAATGTTTTGTAACATCCTTCAAATAGTCCTGTTGCTGGCTCTATTGAACATGTGTATATTTACCTAACCAATTTCACACAGTTTAAGCAAGTTAAGAAAAAACCAAAATGCCCAGTTCTGCTTTAATATTGTTATCGGGGGTGGGGAATGGGTCTGCGCACACAGGCACACACACACACGCACGCACGCACGCACACGCACACACACACACACACCACACACACACACCACACACACACACACACACACACACACACACACACACACACACACACACACACACACACACACACACACACACACACACACACACACACACACACAACCGTGCTGCTCTGTGATTTCATCTCCCCAGTGCAGAAGTGAAAGAGCGCAGTCATATGTCCAGTGACATTTTTGCATTGGAGCTTGACGCACTGCCGAAAACGAAACACAACGACATCTGACAGAGAGACGGACGGACGGACAGTGTGTAGACGATGCTTTCAGAGTCCTTCCTCCAGACACTGCCGTACAGGGACGAGAAGAGGTACTCCCCTACTACCAAGCTCCAGGGGAGAGAACACACATATCAACAAACTCTGCGTGGAGCTACGCATCATGGCGGGCTCGTGCTGACGGAGTCAGGAGAGCACTCACATACGCCGAAAGCACTGCGCACAGGTACGGAGGATGTATTGTTCACTCTGATTGTCATGTACAGTATACTCACGACATAATGTAACTCAAGAAGCTATACGTATAATTTCAGTTTATTCATAACTTAAATTTAATTTAAAAAAAAAAAACTTCAAAATCATCATATTAATCGGATATATTAATCTTTGAATGTATATAAATGAACATAACAAATATGAAAACATTCAAACATTTCTTTCGCATGTTTTCCATTTCATAATCAGGCCTTTACATTGCAGACTTATGCCCAAACGAGGGCCTGCGGCAGAGGTCTGCCTCTATATCCGAGTTTGGCCTTATGATCCCGGGCCGCGCCTGTAGGTCTACACTTCACTATCCTCACCACTCGGGGGATTTTCAGTCTGAATGCAGTCTCATAAGGCAATACCCTGACTTACGGCTGCGTCAGGAACCAGATGAGGCAACCAGCTCAAATGGCAGCACGTCTTGCCACTGTCCGTCTACGTCGGTGTCCGGACGTCCCCTGCAATCGCTACCATGCACACTCAGCTCCCAGGACCCAGACAGACAGCCAGGGACTCCGGTACCGGACACGACGCATCCTTTGAAGCCCGGGACCTCGAACCCCGACGAGGGCTACCTAGAGATGACCGGCAACCGAGATCTAGAGGTCTCTCTCTCAGGGCTGGAGCCCCTCTCCAACTCTCTGTTGAACTGTCTGCTGGAGAAGCATCTGGATGAGCTCTACCGCGAGCATTTTACAGACAGCCTGGCCCGATGCAACTCCCAGCTGGGGCACAGCCTTCTGCGTGGCCTGGTGCCTCTGCCGCAGCCCAGCGGACAGGCCCAGGCTTCAGACTTCATGGGGGCCAGTATGCAGGGTGTGGTGTCCAGGGAAGCAGGGTTCAGAATCAGCTACCTTAACACTACCTCACACTTTAGCTCACCCATGCTTCGGATCTCAGATGCTGAAAGTTCCCCCCGACCCCCACCCCCTACCCCCACGCACACATAAAACACACACACACACACACACACACACACACACACACACACACACACACACACACACACACACACCACACACACACCACACACACACGCGCACACACGCGCGCACACACACACACACACACACACACACACACACACACACACACACACACACACACACATATAGTAGCACACACACACACACACACACACACACACACACACACACACACATAACACACGCACACACACACACACACACACACACACATCACACACACACACACACACACACACACACACACACACACACACACACACACACACACACACACACACACACACACGCACACGCACGCACACAAACACACATGACTTTAAAGTGTTTTTTTTAGGGTCCCTCTACTAACCGCTTATTTGTTTTTCCTTCAAATTTACAAGCTCATATACGCCATCTGCTGTTATAACATGATATTACGTTTGTTCTTTTGTTATTGTTTAGTAGTTCATTAATCTCCGATCAAGTATATTGTCTGATTTGCGACAGTGTTTGTTAATAAGTTAGGTTATTAGTATATCCTGTTAAAAGAACATGCATTGTCACTGACTGAAGTAGACATTACGGGTTATTAAATTGTTGATCAAAGCCCCAAGGCTATGAGACAAGATATGGGAGTTTTGGTTTGATAAGTAAACAGTGCAACAAACATCAATGTGTTACCAATCATCTCATACATGTTATACTTTATGTAAATGTATCATCATGAATATTTTAAAGAAAAACCTTTTTAAAATAATGTGTATGATTTGTTCTGATACAAACGTTTACATACGTTTCTAGTAGGCCCTACATTTTTGGACAACCATGTGGGCCAGTACAGTGTTCTTTGTTGACCTATCTTTGGATGCAGAGAGATCATATTTGCAAAGAATATAATAGAAAGCTTAAATAAACAAAGAGGTGGTGTAGTCTGAGTCTTCTGTCTTTGTAAAGAAAAAAAATGCTTCATTACTGCATTACTGCATTATCATAACTGTAATATACTCAAAATGTTATTCCCCATTCCATTGCATAGTGTCACAGCTTTGTGTAAAGTTCAAATAAAAGATGATCAAGTGAAATGTTGTAGAACCTTGCCAAACCTGATAAGTAGGCCATTCAGTCATTGAAC
>OLKM01000234.1:419220-424049 GCA_900291075.1 Melanogrammus aeglefinus
GTGTGTGTGTGTGTGTGTGTGTGTGTGTGTGTGTGTGTGTGTGTGTGTGTGTGTGTGTGTGTGTGTGTGTGTGTGTGTGTGTGTGTGTGTGTGTGTGTGTGTGTTGGCTCCAAGCTATGGTAGTTGCTAGCTCCAAGCTTGGTAGCATTTCCTAGTATATGCTAGCCAGAAGATAGGTAGGGTCTTCTAGTGTGTGTTATTTCTAAGCTAGGAGGCATCCTCTGGTGTGTGCTAGCTAGAGCTAGGTTACATGGTATGTGTTAGCTAGAAGCTGGTACCATCATCTGGTATGCGATAGCTGAAACCCAGGTAGCATCCTCTGGTACGTGCTTGGGCCAAGCTAGATTCATATCATCTGGTATGTGCTAGCTAGGAGCTAGCTAGCAACCTCAAAATGTGTTAGCTCCAAGCTAGGTAGCATCAATTGGTATGTGTACTAGGTAGGTCTACCACCATCTGCTATGTGTTGGAAAGAAGCTAGATAGAATCATCTAGTATGGGCTTGCTAGAAGCTTGGTACCATACTCTGATAATGCTAGCAAGATGCTATATAACATCTTCTGGTATTTGTAAGCTCCAAGCTAGGTACCATTCATTGGTATGTGCTAGCTAGAAGCTAGGTATCACCCTCTGGTACATGTTAGCGCCAAGCTAGGTAGAATCCTCTGCTTGTGTTAGCTAGATGCTAGGTACCGCTATGTGTTGGCTAGAAGCTAGATAGAATCATCTAGTATGTGCATGTTAGAATTTTGGTACCATCCTCTGGTAGGCCTAATGCTAGCCAGATGCTAGGTCACATCTTCTGTTAGCTCCAAGCTAGGTACCATTCTTTGGTATGTGCTAGCTAGAAGCTATGTACCACCCTCTGGTATGTGTTAGCTCCAAGCTAGGTAGAATTCTCTGCTTCTGCTAGCTTGAAGCGAGATACCACCATCTGCCAAGTGTTGGCTAGAAGTTTGATAAATCCTCTACTTGTGCTAGCTAGAAGCTAGGTACCATTCTAGCTGTTTGCCGGTGTCCCAGGTATGCTGTGCTGGGGACCCTGTGGAACGTAATGGGCATCGGCCTGTCCCTGTACGGCGTGTGCCTGCTGGCCCCAGAGTCTCTTGGGGACGTGTCCCTCCTGCACTGTCTGCTGTTCGGCTCCCTGATTGCGGCCGTCGACCCCGTGGCCGTGCTCTCCGTCTTCCAGGAGATCCACGTGAACGAGCAGCTTCACATCCTGGTGTTCGGCGAGTCCCTGCTCAACGATGCCGTCACAGTGGTGAGGGGGGGGGGGGGGGTGTAAGAGGTCAGAGTGCGGTTAGTTATCAAACACTGAGGCCCTGTTCCATTACTCTCCCCTTACCGAGAACACTTGGTTTGAGTTCCCTCTAAAGTCCCCTCAAAGAAGGAAGTAAGAGTGACAATTTTTCCTATGAAATGGACGCCACTATAATTAATATTATGCAACTTAGCGTAGGGAACGTGCTCCCCTACGTCACGCGCCGCATTGACGTGACACTACAGGAAGAAGCCTACTACTATTTTCATTCACGTTATAACCGGTATACATTTTATAACTTTTAGAGAAACATGGAAAAATTTCCGCTTGCTGAGTTTGCAAGGCATCCTTGGTAATTCCTGATACTCCCTTAGCTGCAAATGAGGTACCGAGATGGCTAGCTGCCAAGGGAGGATTGTAAGGGAAAATAGGCACTCCCTCTTGCCCCTTAAGTATTGGAACACCCTACACGCGCAAATTCTAGGGCTATGGCTCAAATCTAGGGCCAGGGTGAGTAATGGTACCACGGGATTACACATGTTATGATATCTCTGCTATTCTCCACTTCTCTCCTCTCCTCTCCCCTCTCCTCTCCTCTCCTCTCCTCTCCTCTCCTCTCTCTCCTCTCCCCTCTTCTCCTCTCCTCTCCTCTCTCTCCTCTCCTCCTCCTCCCTCTCCTCTCCTCTCCTCCTCCTCCTCCTCTCTTCTCCTCTCCTCTCCTCTCCTCTCCTCCTCCCCAGGTTCTATATAAACTCTTTGAGTCCTTCCTGCGCATGCCTACCATCTCAGGCGTGGACGTCCTTCTGGGGGGCTGCCGCGTGGTGGTGGTGGGTCTGGGTGGCCTCTGCCTGGGCCTGTTCTTCGGCCTGCTGGCCGCGCTGACCTCCAGGTTCACGTCGCGGGCGCAGGTCATCGCGCCGCTCTTCGTCTTCCTCTACTCCTACCTGTCCTACCTCACCTCCGAAATGCTCCACCTCTCTGGGATCATGGCGTGAGTCTCTGGGGGAGGTGACGGGGACGGGGGGGGGTGGACAGTGTGGGGATCCTAAGGCCTAACAGTTACACTTCTTCACAGGTGTCACTCCATTCATTCTACCATTCCACCAATCTACCATTGGCCATGGTACATTAAAGTAGCAGACCAACAATTGGCGTAATGAGCGACACTTGAGTTTATCTTACGATAACACCTCCTGGTAAAGGGTCTGTTCAGTGACAACAGTGGTGATCTTTATAAATTGAAAACAACGCTTCGTCCAAGTCTATCTTCCATCTGTTCTGAAAATGGAGTGATGAAAGCCCAGTCCTTGGGCTACGCAGGAGACGTAGAGACCCACACCCTGCATCTCCACCCGCAATGCGCTGCAGAATTATATTAGAACTAATATCAATGCTGACCTCAGCCCCCACCTTCCTTCCTCAGCCCCCCTCCCCACCCCTCACTTATTGTGCGCTCGCCCACGCGTGCACAACAGCACATACAACAGACCCAGTGAATCGCATGGACACTCACAAACACATTGACATACATGCACGAACACATGCACACACAGGCACACACACACAAACAAACACATGGACACACACACACACACACGATCACATGGACACAAACAAACACATGGACACATACACACTTGATCTCATGGCCATACACAAACACATGGACACACACACACACACACACACACACACACACACACACACACACACACACACACACACACACACACACACACACACACACACACCACACACACACACACACACACACACACACACAATCAAACTGACACACATGCATACATAACTGTGTGGGCACCCTCTTGTGCCCGCTTTACGAATATGTTGTGTGTTCCCTTGCTGTCCCGGGGCAGCATTGTGACGTGCGCGGTCACCATGAAGCAGTACGTGGAGGCCAACGTGTCCCAGCGCAGCAACACCAGCATCCAGTACTTCCTGAAGATGTGGAGCAGCGTCAGCGAGACCCTCATCTTCATCTTCCTCGGGGTGTCCACCATCCAGGACGTGCACATGTGGAACTGGCCCTTTGTCTGCTCCACCCTGCTGCTCTGCCTGCTCTGGAGGGCCCTAGGTGAGGGGCCCACACGCACAGACACTCACACACACTCATTCAGAAACACATACCTGCACATCTACACACACACACACACACACATGCATGCCGAGACACACATACACTCATTCAGAAACACATGCCTGCACATCTACACACGCACGCACGCACACACAAACACACAGACACACACGATCGCTGTCGTGAACACACATTCATTAAGAAACTCACACATGCACATATACAGACACTCACACACACTCATTCAGAAACACATACCTGCACATCTACACACACACACACACACACATGCATGCCGAGACACACATACACTCATTCAGAAACACATGCCTGCACATCTACACACGCACGCACGCACACACAAACACACAGACACACACACGCATGCCGAGACACACACATTCATTCAGAAACTCACACATGCACATATACATACACACACACACACACACACACACACACACACACACACACACACACACACACACACACACACACACACACACACACACACACAGAAACACTCGCACACATGTACACAGACACACACCCACCCTTACAAAGACACACACAGACACTCATACACACGCAGAGACACTCACACAGACATGTGTGCACACATGTACACAGACATACACACACGCGCGCCAGCGCAGAGACACTCACACACACTCACACAGACACACATGTACACAGACATACATGACACTCACACAGACACACAGACACACATGACACTCACACAGACACACATGTACAGAGACAGAAACATATGTACACAGATATACACCCACGGACATACAGACGCCCCTGCACTTGTTAAACCAGGAAGGAAACCCCTAATATATTACTTCTCCATGACAAGGTACATGAATGCTGGTCGCTGGTTGTTGCAGTGAAAGTTACTGGGTTAGATCCCCCTATGTCCACCAAACTACCATGACCTGTATTTTTTGAAAGCATGGTAAAGAACACTCCAATTTGGGGGAACAGCTAAGCATGCTTGTTGGGGGGTAGGGGTGAGGAGGTATATTCACATGGGCTGCAGGTCATTAAAGTGGGACTGCAACAAAAGATATCTTGATGAAAGAACGACAAAGGGGGGGCCAACTGCTAGGCTTATAAGGGAGCATTAACAGATGCCCCAACAGCCTCAACGGTCACACTTAGAGGAGAAAGGATGAAGACGAACAACAGACGAAGATTAATTGAAAAATACTACAAGGAGCTTATGCTATGTTATGATTCTTCAAAATACCTCCACATTCCCGTACTATGTATTAGTACGACAACGTATTTGAGCAATCCTGTGTTGGTACTCAGTAAAGTCAGTGTCTAGAAGAGAATGTTATATTAGTAGGGAGGCCCAATACAACCTCTCCACCCAGCGTCCCCCCCTCTCCCTCGCCTCCCTTCACCCCTCTCCCAACCCACCTCACCCTCTCCCCTCGTAACCCTTGTCTCACC
>OLKM01000235.1:0-35000 GCA_900291075.1 Melanogrammus aeglefinus
TTGTATACCCTTCCCTAGCCTTTAAGAATTCCACACACACACGGCCTCAAACAAACACACACTCCTCCACCTGTGCCACACAGAAAAAACATAGCCTGCATACACATAGGTCTATACAAAAACACACCACACCATTCCTCAACCATAAACACACGACAACACGCGCGACACAACCTGTGCGAGCACCAACACACACAACATTCACACACACACCACACAAACACACACACACACAACACAAACCAACCACCAACATCACCAACAATCACAACACACAACACACAACACCCACCACAACCCACACATTACACATCAACCCAGAGATGAATTTGTACTGCTAGAAGAAAAGGAACAGTCCAGTGACCCAGGATAGAAAAACCACATCCACAGTTGTATTTTAGTAACTCTCTCATGGCTGACTGGTAGTTACAAACATAGAGATTACAATTCCACTTCTTGAAGAAATCTCTCGATTCTATATTGTTCTATAATCACTGAGTTGTCTTGTTCCACATTGCCTGTACTAGTCTCGCAGCACCTACCCATCACACCCGTGCGCATCAAAACCTTTACCCTGGTTTGCTCTTAGCGCCTCACCGATATCCAAGTGTTTAACATATCTACCTGTTCAGTTGATGATGCGTTGCTATGGCAACTGGCCATCAGGTCTACACCTGGGCCGACTACCAGAGGGGCTATCGTGTTCATAAGAAATAGTTATCCGATGGGTCTGTCTATATATAAGCTTGTTGCTCGCTATCTGATGTAAATACCACAGACCTCAGGCTGAAGGAGTCTCTCAAACTCAGTCACCTGAAACAAGCTCTCTTAATTGACGGATATGTTTATGCGGGCGGCAACACGAACTCAGACTCTGCCTGGCACTTACGGTCCGAGGAGAAGAGGCTCCGGAACGACCCAACTGAAACTGTAAACTTCAGACTTCCCTAATTTTTAGCCTTTTTCCATATAGGGCTATTGTTGTTGATGCTAAGAATATAGAGAACCTGTGCCAACTCCAACCATAACAATATTGAATCCCCATTCACCTTATCCAGCCCCCAACTTTTCATCCATCCACCTGTCCCACCATATCCATCATCGCGCGAATCTATCTATCGATGTCCCACCAAACCACTCCAATCCACCCCACTCACCTTCCCACTACAGTCAACCAATTTATCCATTATCCCACCCATCGATTTTGCATTTCCTTTCATCCATCCATTCACTCCTTCCAACGCCCCCCATCATCCTCCATCCATTCACCACAGGTGTCGGAGGTCAAGTGTAATGACGTGTGTCGAAGGCATCACTGCCTTCCCGGTTATCAGAGCGCTTGCGATTGCCAGAGAGAGCATCAACGCCTTCATTGTTTCCCCCCAAGAGAAGCATTTCTGATTGAGCAGAAAGCCCTGAGTGTTGGCTTCAAAACCCAATCTCACCGCAGAGATTAAGTGGCAGCCCAGTGTTGAGAGGGTAATTGGGAAGTTGAATTGCTGTCAAGTGGTTACCACATAAATCTGCAGCATCGTAAACACATAAGCTATGAGGGCTGAATGAAGGCGAACAGACCAACACCGCTTCATCCCGTGGCTCCCCCCTGGGTTCCTCAAGAGACTAACTTTATAGGTTTCCTGCCAGGCGCTTGCAGAAATAGCCACGCATTAGCTTGAAAGAAAAGCGGTGCTTAAATTGTGCGCCTCAGCAGATATGCGGTTTGAGCACAAATTGGGGAGGAGGGGGGGGGGGGGGGATTATGAGAGAGATTTGATGTCTGGCTGATGCTTTAAGTGTAAAGTCAGACCAAAGTATGGGACCCAAAAGCATTTTTCTGTGCCAAAACGTTTTATTTTCATGGCTATTTAAATAACTTTCTCCACCCAAATTATTTTTGGACCAATTTTCAGCCTTTCCCGCATTAGCCATAACTTCTGCCTGGTAATTTTTTTAAAGATGGCCAGCCCTCGTCAAGTAATTTTTGCTAATATTCAGACTATTCATGCAGTGACACACTAATGGTCACTGCTGTCACAGATTTGATCTCAGCAACATAAAGATATTTCTTACATATTTTTACTTTAAACAGCTATAAGGAGAGACATTGACAAAAACTTCAACAAGATGGGTTGAAAAATCTCATTATATATCTCACTTTTGAGCCAATGCAGACACCGTGTTGTTCATATTCTGAGCCACACACACAACCACCGGGGTTGAGGTGTGGTCAAGATATACCATAACAGTATCCATGTAGTAGCCGCCTGAATACATCCTGATCTAAAGTTCACATTCTCTTTTCTTTCTGCAGATCGATCTGGCCTCATTTTCTAAATTATTGGAAATGCTAGAATTATTCAAAGCTCTCTTCTATCCGAATAGGACCTCGGTAGGACCTAAAAAGCAGAAACCTGGGCATGTGTAGGGATCTGGACTAAGGATCCAGATGTTATTATGGAGTAAGGATTCAGATGTAGTTCTGGTGTAAGGTTCCAGATGTAATTCTGGTGTAAGGTTCCAGATGTAATTCTGGTATAAGGTTCCAGATATAATTCTGGTATAAGGTTCCAGATATAATTCTGGTATAAGGTTCCAGATGTAATTCTGGGTGTGGAGGCACCTTGGTCCTAGAAATGGCTTAGAAAGGAATCAATGAAGGAATTCAGTTATCTTTAGGGATTATTGGCATGGGATGGTAATGATGGGGATGATGTTAATTCTGGAGTAAGGATTCAGATGTTATTCTGGGGTAAGGATTCAGATGTTATTCTGGGGGTAAGGATGCAGATGTTATTCTGGAGTAAGGATTCAGATGTTATTCTGGGGTAAGGATTCAGATGTTATTCTGGGGTAAGGATCCAGATGCTTTTCCAGATGTGATTATGGAGTAAGGATCCAGATGTTATACAGATGTTATTCTGGGGTAAGGATCCAGATGTAATTCTGGGGTAAGGATCCAGATATGATTATGGGGGGGAGGCACCTTGGTCCTAGATATGGCTTAGAAAGGAGTGGGCATTTCCCCCCAAAAAAAAACAATGAAGGAATTCAGTTGCTTTTCCTGTACAGCACACTGGAAGGAGAAGGGATTATTGCCATGGGATGGTAACACATTCCTGGCAGCAGTGTTTACCAAATTGGCTCACAGGCTCACCAACTGAGTGTTGTCGACTGTGTGTGATTGGTTGATGATGCCATGGCCAGACTGTTTTGTCTCCACCACTCAAACAGTGACGGTAGGAGAACAGGAAACCACTTAAAAACAAGGAGGCTCGAATCATTTTGCAGGTGATGAGTATGTGTTTGTTTGTTTGGCATGCTTCTTTGTTAGTTCACTATTATCATCAGAGCATGCCTCACCTGCCCTACTACGTCAACACACACACACACCACACACACACACACACACACACACAACACACACACAACACACACACACACACACACACACACACACACACACACACACACACACACACACACACACACACACACACACACACACACACACACAGGGGACCTGTTTTCCCGGATTTGGACAATAAGAAGCCGTAGACCGGAAAGTAAGACATCTTGGGGGTTTCCAAACTAAAATGAAAATCTCACGGGACGAGATTTAAATTACTTTCTCCACCCAATACATTTTTGGACAAATTTTCAGCCTTTCCCGCATTAGCTATAACTTCTGCCTGGTAATTTTTTTAAAGATGGCCATCCCTCGTCAAGTAGTTTTTGCTAATGTTCAGACTATTCATGCAGTGACAGACTAATGTTCACTGCTGTCACAGATTAGATCTCAGCCACCATAAAGTATTTTTACATATTTGCTTTTAACACGCATAAGGAGAGACATTGACAAGACTTTGGTTGAAATATCTCAAATTGATATCTATGGTATCCACGTGGTAGCCGCCCAAATTCAACCTGATCTCAAGTTCACATTCTCTTTTCTTTCTGCAGATCGATCTGGCCTCGGTCCGATTGAAAGCACTTTCTAAAATATTGGAAATGCTAGAATCATTCATAGAACTCTTCCACCCGAATGCAGCTAAGAAGTCGAAACATGGGCATACATAAGGATCTGGAGTAAGGATCCAGATGTAATTCTTGAGTAAGGATTCCGATGTAGTTCTGGGATTAGGATCCAGATATAATTCTGGGTGTGGAGGCACCTTTGTCCTAGAAATAGCTTAGATAGGAGTGGGCAATTTCCCCGAAAAGAAACAATGAAGGAATTCAGTTTTCTTGAGGGATTATTGGCATGGGATGGTAACACATATTTGGCAGCAGTGTTTACCTAATTGGCTCACAGGCTCACCAATTTATGGTGTCGACTGTGTGTGATTGGTTGATGATGCCATGGGCAGACTGTTTTGTCTCCACTCGGTAGGATAACAAGAAACCCACTTAAAAACAATGAGGCTTAAATAATTCTACAGGTAATGAGCATTTGTTTGTTTGTGTGTGCGTGCTTCAATGTGAGTTCACAATTATCATCAGAGTATGCCCCACTGCGCTATTACGTCAACACACACAACACACACACACACACACACACACACACACACACACACACACACACACACACACACACACACACACACACACACACACACACACACACACACACACACACACACACACACACACACACACACACCTACACAGACTACCTGTCTTCCCGGATTTGCACAATCAGAAGCCTTAGACCGGAATATAAGAAATGTTGTGGTTTCCAAACTAAAAGGAAAAACTCATGAGACACGCGGAACCAATGATGACACATCCAGTAAATACGTGTCACAAGATACATGTTACAAGTGGCCCACAGTCCACCTGTAGGCATGCTTGAGCAACATACCATATCACTGCTCCTTAATGACATTTCAGTCCCTGTGGATTAAAGGGAAATGGCTAAATAGTAAGATGTAATAGCGTGCCTAATAGGAACACTATTACTTTTTACTATTTAGTAATTTCCCTGAAATGAACTAATTCAGTTTTTGCATGCTGAATTATTTGTGGTTAAGGTTAGTTGTGTCACACCTGGATGTCAAATCCTTTATGTAACATACATTATAGTCCGACGCTCTGCTTACTGCCCATGCAGTCCCAGAGAAGGCTGTTAGCGTTGGACAATCCCCACAAAGCCTCTCTGTGCTGTGTGGTTAGTAAGGTGTTTTTCAGGTGTTTTCCTGCAGCCTCTCCGAGCGAGCCTGGAGGCACCAGAGAGGTTCTCCTAGACCTGAGGCCCGCCGCTGCTCATACCTCTGCTGAGGCTGCCGCCGTCTCTCCGCTTAAGACGATTTATGAAGCCGATTCTGGAAAGTTGAGGTTAAAACTTCTACACACAGGCTGTTACTACTGCTCAACACCGCTCTCTAACTAGTACATTCCTTGTGGAGGAGCTAACCACACACACATTCATATGCTTTGGCATATACTACTGTAGGTTGGCAGGATGACACAGGTCTGCTGGCTTTCAGGGTGACAGGCACTCTAGGGAGTGTGTGCATGTAGATATGAGAGAGAGAGAGAGAGAGAGAGAGAGAGAGAGAGAGAGAGAGAGAGAGAGAGAGAGAGAGAGAGAGAGAGAGAGAGAGAGAGAGAGAGAGAGAGAGAGAGAGAGAGAGAGAGAGAGAGAGAGAGAGAGAGAGAGAGAGACAGAGAGAGAGACAGATGGATGGATGAAAAGAGGTTTCATGCAGAAAAGCTACCGTACACCTCAAACACGTACTCTGCGGTTGTGAGAATGTGAGAGTAAGGCTCCATCATCAGCGTCGTCACGCTCGGGGACCCTGAATCAAAGCGGCTCCCTGTGGGGCTCACCTGTAGTGAGCCCATGAAATGTTTTTTACATTCAAACATACATTAGTGACATCACAAGTGACCTGGTTAGAGCTGCTTTCATATGAATAGATCCTTGTATGGGGCGATATTAACGGTCATGATGCGGCAATGCAGCTTTTCAAACATTTTCTCAACAGACAACAATATAAATGTTCGATTTTCAACATTTTTAAGATTTTAAAATAAATCCATGGGCAATGAGCTTTTGATTGATTTAATTGAGTCGGCCTTCAACTTTATATCTTAGTATACTAAATTAATCTCCGCTAATGCTTCCTGAATCAGAGTAAGGGCTTTGCCTCGGAGTGTTAAAAACAGACCCGACTGGCTGGTTTTATATTCATCCGTGGGTGTAAGATGAGCCCCAACTGTCAAAACAACGTTGAGACTTCCTCTTCTCTTCTCTTCTCCTCTCTCTTCCCGTCTCTCAAAGGACAGATTAAGAAGGAGCGAGAGACGAAAGGCAGCGCAACAAGCAAATCAAAAATAGATTTAGTTCTAAGGTTAGAAAGAAAAGGGGAAGGAAGAAGGAAAAAGAAAGAAAGAAAGAAAGAGAAGAAGAAAGAAAGGAGGGGAAACAGACAAAGTAAGGCAGAAAACAGAGGACGGAAGCGCCGTCCGCTGAGCAGTGGAGCCTGAAGAGGAAGGGGGGGTTGACGGTTTGAAGAAGAGGCTACTTGAGAACCAGAGTAGAGGAGCTGTCCGGACACGTCTGTAACGCTGCTCCACGGCGGACACCCTTTGATCCCGCGGCTCTGTGTTTTTACCCAAACAGAGCCCAGCGCCAGGGGAAGGATGGGGAGACGGTCTCAGCGCTCTGGTGACCCAAGCACACGGGTTAATGTTTCTTCATTAGCGTCGGCCGTAAGCGCCACGGGGCCCCAGTCACAGGCCCCTCGGCCACGGGAACCACGGCAGGTAGACGCCAACCGTGCATGCATGCACGCACACACACACCTTAAGGCACACACACGCGTGCACGCACACACGTGCACGCACACACGTGCACGCACAACACGTTGCACATCAAAACACACTTACACACAGGCCCACACAAACAGACACACTCACACACAGGCACACACAGGCACACACAGGCACACACACAGGCACACACACACACACACACACACACACACACACACCACACACACACACACACACACACACACACACACACACACACACACACACACACACACACACACACACACACACACACACACACACACACACACACACACACACACACACACACACACACACACACACACACACACACACACACACACACACACACACACACACACACACACACACACACACACACACAAACTCACACACACTCACACACAGACACACACACCCAGATACAATGAATCATTGGTCCGGAGAGGAATCTATCTTAACCAAGTGCCCAGCAGTGTTTGTGTTCAATTATCCGCCAGGATCCCCGGAGAAACACCAAGGACATATGTGTGATTTGGTTATTTCTGTCCTTAGGAGAATTCTGATAGAATTATTCAAAACGATTTACAGAGAAACTCCGATACAAGACCCTACAAAAGATAAGTAAGCCGGTAGTTAATACGGAGTTAAGCATTAAATAAGATGGAAATAAGTTAGCGAATACACATCTCTTCATACATGGTAACACGCTTCTTCTGCTAAAATCCCCTTGAGGGTTATTTTTTGTAGGTTTGGTTTTAGGGTTTGATTTAAAGAGTTGGTTTTCGTTTGAGAGTTAGATTAAGGGTTTGGGTTTCAGTTTAGGGTTGGATTCAAGGCTTTGGATTTAGGGTTTGGTTTATGAATTAAGGTTTGGTTTCAGGGTGAGGGTTGGTGATAGGGTCATCTTAGATCCAGCAATCCTACGATGTTAATACTTCTGGGGAGACGGGACGGAGCGTTGGTTTAAAACCAAATATAGTTAGTAATCTGGTAATTAGTTAGAGATAGGGTAAGCGATAGGCTGGGTTAATAATATGGATGGCAACATTTTAAGTATTGGTTTAGCAATTGGGTCGGGTTTAGGGTTGGTCTTTATTTTTGAGAGGCATTTCACCTAAACCTTTAGGTGAAATTAATTTTTTAATTAGTTGGACTAGTGGAAAGATTGGGAATCAAACGTAAAGCCATTGTGCTGGGAGCCCAACACTAAAGTTTCTAATTTATTTTGCTATTGTACTCGTATTATTTGTTAACATGAAACTATACTTAGTAAGTTATAACTTTTAATGATAAGAGTAACAGACTAAGTGTCGTGCGAGAAAGGGAATTTAACTTGGTAGCCTTTACTGCTGGCAGTATAGAACAGATTAGTCACTATAACACTCCAGACAACAGTAACCTTGTAACTCCTACTTAATACTTATAATAATTAACAAATGGGCCATCTCGCCTAACCCTTCAGTTGAGACTTCTTTTGAAGACCTTTTTTAGAAAGACAAATAGACAATAAAGTCAAAGTATAGGGCAGGACTATCGTTTATTTCCAATAGAAAAAATACACAAAATTTACATTTGCAACAAACTATACACCAAATACGTACAATCTTCTTACATGGAATTAGAACCACCTATTGATTTATTTTTTATTAACATTGTAAAAATTGTTGATTTAAATGGAAGATTTCATAAATACTTTCTGATTTTGTCATGAAAAGGTTTGACATTTGGATCATAGCTGATTGTAATTGTTCTATATTATAAGTGATCTTTGTAGTTATTGTTTAAACTTTAACAGGACAGTGTAATAAAAACTTACATTACAATTTGCCCAAACTCAACCGAGTTCTGGCTATTATTTACAGTACAGTAATTTACTGTAGTATATCTTTATTTAATTTAGTTTCACAGAGAAACAATCCTATCTCTACTCCATAGTAAGCTTATGACACCTTAAGCAATGATACATCCCCAAATTAATGAATCTGCCAATGTTAACTTGCAGGGACAGAAAATGGCTGAAACAAAACACCACAGACGGGTGTTTTCTAAACCAAGGAGCGATAGTGGTTGAATAAAGACCAAATGTCTCCAATGGAATGCAACACTACTGTGTTGATTCTCCATCAAAACATTAAGCTGATTGCTAGCAATATGCCTTCAGCCCAGGGTTTTGAGAGAACTAGTTAGAACACTAAGTAGAGAATCAAAAATGTAATGAAAAAATAAAGTCTCTTTTATTGTGTATAGTATACTATTACAAATAATGTCATTAAATATTAGGTAGTATCGTGCCACTATGCATACTTCAGTAAGGAATAACAATTATTTAGAGTCTATCATTCATGTGTGTGTGTGTTTTTCTGCCTCCCTTTAGTGCATGTTTGTGTGCGATTCCAACTTGTCCACATGTGTGTACTGTGTCTCTTGGATGTCCGGCAGGCATGTGTTTTTGTCACTATCAGGTGTGTGTGTTTGTGTGTGTGGTTGTGTGTGTGTGTTTATGTATCTTTGGCTCGTGTGTGGATGTGTGTGTCTGTGTGTGTATCTGTGGCTCGTAGGAGTGTGTGTGTGTGGCTTGTGGGTCTTGGTTTTGCTCAGTGTTGCTGGCAGGTATGGAGGGCCCTGGCCGCCTTGTGCATCCGGTGCTCCTCAGCTCCTCTTTGGGTCCGACAGGCTAACCCCATCCCGCAGTCGCAGCGCTGGAAGATCTCCAAACCAAGCGCGCCTTTCTTACGGTGTTTCGTACAAACCTGGAATCACAAGAGCAACACATAGGAACTAATGTTAGTAAACAAGTCCCAAATCAATACCTTGTATACTTCCGTTTGTAATTATGAGTGCGTTAGCGTGTGTGTGTTGTAGCTCTCTGCTCACCTGGCCTTCTCTGAGCACGGGTTTGCAGATCTTGGACCAGAAGTGTCGCGCGCAGCACAGGCCCCCTGAGCAGTCACTGGACCGCAGACACCGTTCTCCCTCCAGGCCTGCAGGAGAGGAGTCGGCTGTTAGACTATAGTCCACCGCAAGCTACAGCCACAAAGTCCACATCAAAATAACTACAGAAAAGACGATAGAAATAGCTTTAGAATGTGTATAGGCAGACCCACCTTTGGTTGGGGGACTATGGGGGTCCTTGGTGGAGGTTGAGTGTGTTGTGGAGTTCTGCTCGTCTGGTCTGTTCTCCTGGCTGTTCATGCTGTGGCCACTAGCCCCGTGGCTGGGGCCATGGTTATTAGGGCCATGGTTATTAGCCCCGTGGCTACCAGCGGTGCTGCTAACAGTAGCGCTAGGTTCCTCTACGGTGAACTGCTGTACGATGTCCGAGTCCATGGGAAGACACACACCTGAGGGAGGGAACAGGAGCGGTGAGGAGGAGCAGGAAATTGACGAGAGGAGGCCTACAGACAGTGGCTTACAAGAACACACATGCACGCACACACACGTAGGCTACTTACACTTGTATATTCACCTGGTGCCTTTTCAATCGAATTATACAAAACTAAATTAGATTTATAAATATTAGGCCCTATTATTTTTTCTTTTTGTTAATATTCCTGTATTAAAAGTTTGTCAATTCCAAAAACCTTAACAACAGGTTATTTTATCTTTTGCGTGCCATTAAAAACTAAAAAGCTCATTGAGTCAAATCCCTGTTCCAACTTACCGTTGCTGCACTGGTTTCCTTGGCAACACATGGCATCGCGAGCACATCTCTTCCTGCGCCGCTTGCACGGCAGACAGGCTCCGCGCGAGGCGTAGCAGAAGCCGTGCTCCCCGCATTCGTCATCCGCAGAGCAGGCCAACGCCTGGCGGGAAAGATTTATGTTATCTTAACTTCGAAGGTTGTTTTATTTTTAAACATAAAGGTAACTAGTCAATTAGGCAAATTAAACAAACTTTACAACTTAGTCTATCAACTTTGAAATTCTCAAAAATAAAAATAATTAAGAAAGTGAAATTACCTGAATGGGATCAATCAGTAAGTTGTGATGCCCTCCGTCCAATAAACCGAACTCATCTGGACTCGAGCTCGCGTCTTGTCCCGCACCGTGAATCGGTGTCCCCGGTCCAGGTGCAAGGTTCTTAATCGCATTGGAGTTGAACATCAGAGATCCCGAACAAAGTGCACTCAGGAACATCACCGGCAGATACGCCGTAGCGAGGAACACCGACGACTGAATCATGTTTTCAAGAGAGTTAACTGTTGTATTATTTGATATAATTCCTTGTATTTAAGGACGAGGTATGCCTATAAATCTGGCTAAGTGTCGCACCAAAATGACGCAAATAGATCCTTCTCCTGTAAACAACGTTTTAAACGCTCAAAAATGGAAATCCAATAATTTGTCGATGGTTCACCGCTCGGTTTGTGACCTCAAACACACACCGCTCACCAGAGACTGACTGATGTTGACGAGCTGCCGCTGCTTTTATACCCGAGCCCAACTGTTTGTTTTCCCGCCCCCGGTCATGTGTAACAAAAAGGGGAGATGGAATTTCAAAGGGAAACGGCTCTCTTCCCAGCGGGTAGGCCAGCATGGGATGACCAATACACACACACGCACACGGACACGCACGCGTGCGCACACACACACGCACACACACACACTCTCTCTCTCTCTCTCTCTCTCTCTCTCTCTCTCTCTCTCTCTCTCTCTCTCTCTCTCTCTCTCTCTCTCTCTCTCTCTCTCTCTCTCTCCTCTCAACACACTCACACCACACACACACACACACACCACACACACACACACACACACACACACACACACACACACACACACACACACCAACACACACACACACACACACACACACACACACACACACACACACACACACACACACACACACACACACACACACACACACACACACACACAGAGAGATAGATACGAATGAAATCATTGGCCCGGACAGGAATCTATCTTAGCCAAATGCCCGGCAGTGTTTGTGTGCAATTATCCACCAGGATTCCCGACGTCTTAGATCAAACGCGGCATTTGAGTTCCTTGGCCTGAAGTCTCATCTATTTCCAAGTGTTGTTCATATGTTGATATGGGTCATATCACAGCAGGTGTATCCATGCGCCAAGTCGGCCTGTAGCCTACATTGATATTGCATCTAAGGTCAAGGTACGCTTTCGATTTGTATATTTGCCGAATTGGTTTAATTCAGTAATTATATGAAGCCCAGATTCGGAAAGGCCACAGTCTTCCTGCGCGTAAAATAGGTTCTTCGGGCTTTTACGCACAGCAAGCATGATCACCAATATTCAATTAAAGCTTTCAGTTTGTGCGTAGGCCTATACAATCTTTCAATGAATAGTCAACCTAAATCAGATTGCATATGTTGTTTATAACTCGTCATATGGATCGTCTATACAGACACGTAACGCGTGTAGGCCATGTGTTTTATTACAATTGGCGCCTACTGCAACTCGTAGATTGCTGACAGGTAGGCCTACCAAGTGGCCCAGCCGGGTCGACAGACAGTCTTTAGTGGTCCTTAATGGGTGATCATTCAGTCGGCCCAATCACCCATTAGCATCGTTTGATCCCTAATTGTAACGGTGGGGGCTTGTGAAATGCACGGGGGTGATTAGAGCCGCGCGGTGAAGATCAAAGGGTCACCCCCCAAAATATGCAAATGTTGAAACGGTTGAGGAACTTCTAAGGGTTTGGTATTGTGTGCAATGAATGCTGTTTAATTATTACTCTTCAACGAGGAATTCCCATCCGAAGTGACCTCGTTTTCGTGTCCTGCTACAAATAGTGGGCTATTAATAAGGACTTCGAGAGGAATTTGTGAATCAAAGCCAAAGGTCTGAAAAAAACAAAACAAAAACCACATTTTTTAGCTGCATCTCATGACGCAACTGCCCAATACAATACCGCATAGCCTATTCAATAGATCGAAAGGATTTAATACAAACACATACAAATACACAGGCTAGGCCTACAATATTATTTTTTTAGTGGGAGAAGGACTTAATGTTTGGCAATAATCTGGACCTTTGTTTTTCTATTATCTTCTATCTACTGTCTAACACGTTAAGTAAGCAGAACCTCGATGAGTCAACAATTGCCCACCTCCTTGTCTGCTACGCGAGTGTGCTGCTCGGGGACGGGACCCCCTCCCAGAGAGCACACACACACACACACACACACACACACACACACACACACACACACACACACACACACACACACACACACACACACACACACACACACACACAACACACACACACACACACACACACACACACACACACACACACACACACACACACACACACACACACAGGGGTCTTTTGATGTCCCCCAGCAGAGCTCGCTCATTACAATGGGACACTATAACAAGACAAACCTTCAGCGCACTTCATTAGCCATCCATCGGCACACATGTATCGCCAATCCCTTTGTGTCCACGCCGTTGTTTTAATTGTGCAGCCGAAGGCCTGTAGTGAGTAGGGCCTAAACCCGCTTTGGTGCAAAAAAAAAAAAATACCCCTTTGATGATCAAACGGGGGTCGACCTGGCGGTTCTAATCGGTGCTCGGTGAGTGTCCATACACCTCACCAAACAGCCCCGTTTTCTTATCATCGGCCCCTTATTAGTAACCTGCTTAATACTGATTCAGGCTTTTTTCTTCTTTTTTTTACAACACACATTTGAAACACAAAAAAAACTTCGTTAACTACAGCAATAGAAAACTTTGTGGCACCAAAGAGAGGCAACAATGCCGAGAGATTGGTTGATTGCTGCTTTGAAGCAGAGGACAACAACGACGCGTCGAATGCGTTTGGAAGAAATGTCTTGTTTCCCTTTGTGGCCGGTTGCTAGGAACTGCACGTGATTGCCCGCCAGAATCCCGCGATGTCTGCCATTCAAGTTGAGTCGTCTGTGTTCGTCTGACAAGAACATAATACAGCAAAGAGCGCTTGTGATGAAAGAGACGACACTAGTCTGCATGCCTAATAGAACTGCAGCGGGTTTAGATGTCAGTGAAGGACATCTCTGGAGTTGGACGGTTCGAAGACTTTAATTAGCTGATTTGACAAAGTACTAAGTAGGCCTACTGAGGCCTTAAGTAGACATGCTGTCTAAAAAAAATAAAATAATGTTAAATTATAAATGTATCTACAAAACTGCATACCGGTATCAAAGAAATACATACACCATAATAAAATCGTAGAGTAAACAGTTAACATATATTGTGTGAAAAACAACAAAAATGAACAGAAGGAATAAATATCAGATCACTGATATTGTACTCATTTGTCGCTGTTATTATTCTGATATTTCATTCAAGCATAGGCCTATGCACAATTCAAGGGCTAAATTACAGCATGCATGACAACATGGGTTTAACTTAACACTCTTTGTAAAATACTAAATATTTCTGCATCTAAACCGCTTGGTTGTGAATGAGTCGGGATACGTGAGGTGCCGTAGCATGATTCTATATAAAGTAACACAATATTGAATTTCTTCCGGGAATCCTATTTTAAAATGTTACCGCTGGTCAAATTAAAGCCATGGGCCGAGATGCAGCGAAGATAAGTGAACGTGTGAAGGGTGTGTGAAGGGGAAATGAACGCAGTAAAGGCATGAACAAATGAATGAATGACATATTCAACAAATTAGGAAACAACACACACACACACACCCTATGCCCATTAGGTGTGTTTATCCTGTGGTGTTAAAGTAAAGCCACTCTTTGAAGTTCTGTAATGAAACACTGGGTAAACACAAGTACAGAGTGTTGAAAAGATGGGGGGGGTGGGGGGGGGGGGGGTAAGTAGGAACACTTACTGTTGCGGACGGGGGACCGAATCAAATGTTTCTCTGTTTATCAAAGGCAGCACTAATGGGGAAATTAGCATGTAATAGACTTCAATGAGAGGAGCAGCTTTGTGGATTCAGAGGATTCAACCCTGTTTACTGAGGGCCTCCTGTGGAGTGAGGAGACTACCAGGGGCTGATGGTACGGATGGCCTTCTCCATCTAGAACTACTACTACTAATGGAGGATTAATAGGGAATTAGAAAACATTACTCAACGTTTTTTTACATTAACGCAAATTTTTGTTGGTGGAAAATGCAGATATATTATATATATATTTTTAAAGAAACGCAAATTACAACAGAAGCAGGCCTACCTTAACAACCCTGTTGTTCCACCACATCACTTGGTTTGATTATGGTCTAGTTCAGGTTGTGTCTAGCCAGAGCCCAGACCAACAGTTGGAAGAACATATACACGTACATGCATCATTATCCATGAATTGGTTCTATGCAAATAAAAATAAAACTGATGCACTTTTGTTTCGAAAGTTAGAGATTCTTTATTGTAAGAAAAAAGTTCATATAGAAATGGCTGGACAATAGAAAAGCAGCAGAGGTCAGACACACTGAATTACAACACCTGTGTTTAATGCCAGCATGCCATGCAATATCGCTATCACACAGGCACATACACACACATGGGGTTCCACTCCAAAGGGAGATATCAATCATGGGAAGATACAGTAGTCTATACTGCTGCCAGCAACAATAAATACAGCTGTGGAAAATACAACACTTTTAAGTTTTCCTCATTAAGGTCAGAGTTCACTTCACATACTGTATTTATCCCGTCGGAGAGAGGAGTTTGGGATATTGTGGCCCATCTAACCTTTCTCCAGTGTTCATTGCCCTCCCTTTTATTATATTATATTAGTGTGTGACTGGTGTGTATGTGTGTGTGTGTATGGTACGGGGGAGGGGTTGTGTGTGCAGGGATGTTCTCCATCTGCTATATGAACATAATGTAGTTTTGCCCACTCATTCCTATGACGGTAATTTTGCAACCATAACACCACAGGTGTGATAAAAGTTGACTAAATCATTCAAATTCAATTGAAGTTGTGATCAGGAATTGTTTATCTTCAAATGCCTGGAGGAAAACATTAGATCTGGAGGCAATCAGATGAAAATCCCATATTGACGATTTTGCATAAATTACAATTTATGCTAAATCATCACTCCGATTTGACCCGAACACTGGAAGAAGGTTAAAAAACCAAATACAAACTTGCCATAGGATAAACACATTTTTGCGATGAAACCCTTTATCTATCTTCCCAAAATGTGATCCGAAAGCTATCCTGGGTTTGAGAGCGATTGCTTTTTTATTTTTTACTGCACAGCATTACGTTTTAAAGAGTAACAAATACGAAACCACCGATGTCACAAACCAATAGCGTTGAGCTACAGTGGCCGCGTTGGCATATTCTCACCAGTGGAGGCGTCGTTGTTCAGGTTCGATTATTACTTTCGGTTTAAACGGCCTCAAACCAAAGACTCCAGCATCCCAAAAACGATTCCGGCTGACCAATAACTACGTGCTTTCCCACTTTAAACGAAAAACAATAACAAATAGACTACTACACAAGGTCATTTATAACAGAAAAAGCTCCAACAAATCCAATCTTTCAGGGACGACGGGAGACTTTTCTGGAAACGTTATCTCATAGTCATTGCGAGGGAGGACTCCCAGTGAACTGACCGTAATGGGGGTAAAATACGCCACCGATAAGGCACTTCACAATGTCGCCAAACTGAAGATGACAAGATCAGAAAACGGTGGCAATCTCACAGTCATGCACGAGTTGAGTTGACCTGGTAGGAGTTGTTTGAGAAGTATTTTTTTTTTTTTTAATTTTTAAATAAAGTAAAACACAATAGGATTTTGAGGCCATTCTACCAGGTCGACCGCTGTAGACAACTATCACAACTATAACGACAGGTTAAACTTTACACCATCAACATAAAAAGTTCAGCATTCAAACAGTGTGTCTTTGTGTCATAAACAATTTCCCAAATATAACCAAATGACACTCAAAAAGTCACTTCATTGTACAAATACAGGTTACCACAAAATATCATCACAAAATCCGATTGTACATAAATATTTAAGATCTGGTTTAACAATAAATTAAAAATATCCAGTGAGAGTATAACTGTAATAATAGTACAGTCTAGTTGAGTTCTTGGACGGCCGTTGAGGTTGAACGACTGTATGACTCTTCATCAAAACAAGTATTTGGGCTTGGTGGTTACTTGTATTAAAGCGTTCACACAAGAACAAAAATATAACTTTAATTTACTCTTTGGAATAAGGACACTTTGTCGACTTCTCTTCCAGAGAGGGAGGCGTATATGTCCGCTCTAATCTATGGTTGTTGTGTAAAGTCAACAAAGAGGAACATATCAGCAATTATTTGGACAATTCCGCATAGTAGCCCAAGTGTGGCGGGTCTTTTAGGCTACGGTGTAACTCTGCCCTCTAGTGGAGAGAAGTAATTAATTGAAAGCAAACGTAATTGAGCCTTTCTTCCACACAAACCCAGAAGCTCACTGTACTATTATTAACGATCAAACATAAGGTTTAACCAATTACATGCAAATTTAATTTCCACTTTCCTAAAGATATATTGTATACATTATACATCATTAGCCTACTTTGGCACACATCTCTTTAAATGAACCACATGGAAAATTACCGCATCACAACCTGTAAAACAAACTTCAAAAGCAAACTTAAATGAAACCGTGATGGAAAATGTGTGATGAACTCTGTGTGTGCATGTGTGGAATGGAGTGTGTTTGTGTGTGCAATGGCAAAGAGAAAAAAAAACACTAACACATAAAGATTCATGTAACATTAGGGGCTGACACAAAGGGAATTTTCAAAACGATATTATAAAGTATTTATCCTCTGCCATAACTGCTGTCAACAAGTTTCAATGGCACAGAGCAGCAGCATTGTTAATAATCAGCTGTCCTTTTGTCCTCTTTGGATTTCCATAGATACGGAGCTTTTAAGTATATATTTCAGAGAGAGAGAGAGCGAAAGAAAGAGAGAAAGAGAGCGAGCACGTGTGAAAGAGAGAGAGAGTGAGGGAGAGAGAGAGAGTGAGGGAGAGAGAGAGAGAATTAGGAGGTCAAGGCATCTTGGTGACCCAGAGGTTAACCGATTGGCAGTTTATCTCCCAATCAAACCCATTTCAATATGGGTTTGAATGTCCTATATTTGTCCTTTACTTTCGGCCGGCCTGCCCGTCCATCACACCATCTCTCTAATGGGGACCTTGTTTGTCTGTTCAGTATGCTAATTGTGTTGTAATTGTAGATTGGTGGTTGGGTTACCAAATCTGTGAGATTAAGGCCATATTTACAGAAGATCTATATTCTACAACCTTTTTGATGTAGGCACAGCATGGCAATGTTCCAGACACAATTGCATAAACATCGCCTTAGCTGTATATGTTTGGAAGGAGAAAACCTTTATTTTTATTGCAATCTCACAACCTTATTTGAATTGCGATTTGATGAGAGATTCAAAACGCTTGTGTAACTATTTTGCCTAAGTTTGAGGAAAAGGTTTGAACAGATGCTTCCTCCTTGTAATAATACTTTACCACTGTATCGTTTGACCAGGGTGTCAAGGCAAAGGTGTAAATAAGAATAAATATCAATAAACTTTCTGTAAAATGTTACAGACAGAGGCATGCTGCATAAAGCACTTTTGGGACGCGATTGATGTTTTAGGAATGAATGCACCGGTAATCTAACTCGATTCATCAGCGTGTGAGCCGCTGTGTGTGTGAGGGGCTGGCTCGGGCTAGTCGCAAATAGCCAGTATGCTAATCTCCAGAGTGGAACAGTCAGGCTAAAAACAATACAAACTGTGATGGATTGGACTAACAGCAAAGTTCAATTTGATTAGCTGTCCAGGATCTTTTTGCTAGGATGATATCGACGATTAAGTCCCAGGCAAGAAGAAAGCAAGTCTGGGAAGGTGACCACATCACACTCATAAATGTTCTCCCTCTGGACCAGTGTCCCAGAATCCCCTTCCACCACCTGATGGTGGCCATCGGGAATTCTCCGTAAGTACTTTGTTGGGAAAAAAGCTAAAAAGGTTGGAAACACAAAGTTGCTACAAAAGTTTTCTTTCCGGTGGGCTGACGGACGTTAAAAACTCCTTTGCAGTACTGCAAGGCATCCACGAGAGCCTTCGCTAAACAATGCTTGTAGAAATGGGAGAGGGTCTTTAAGCCACGGTTATTGGTAGAGTCAGAAGGTAATCAAAGGAGAGGTGACCGGCTCTTTGTCCTAAACAGAGTACCACTCTTTGTGGAGGCTGGGGGGTAGGTTTTAGGCTCAAGGGATGGAAGTGTGTGTGTGTGTGTGTGTGTGTGTGTGCGTGCGTGTGATCGTGTGTGTGCTTGCGTGTGTTCGCATTTGTGTGCAAGTGCATTCGTGCATGTTTGTTTGTTTTTTTGTGTGCATGTTTGTTTGTGTGTGTGTGTTTGTATGTGTGCACAAGTGGAGAGGAACTAAGGCCAAGAGGCTTCCTAAAAGTCAGTGTCCCACCCAGAGTTGTCGTCAGGTGGGGGGTCGTCTGTGTCTTCAGGGAAACTGTCAAAGTTACTGGTGTCTGTTGGTGAAGAGACCTTGGGAACAACAGAAGGAGGGAGAGAGAGGGGAGAGGAACATCATGGATTCACAACACTGAAGGATCGGGGGAGAGAGAGAGGGAGAGGAATCATCATTTAGTTTCACAACACTGAAGCAATCCTGTTAAAAGCTGGTGAGATTGTTTTTTAAAACTCACATCAGGGATGATAGGAGGGGTCAGAGCCCCCTTCCTCAGCCCCTCCCAGTTAAAGCCTTCAAACCACCTGGTAGAGAGAGAGAGAGAGAGAGAGAGAGAGAGAGAGAGAGAGAGAGAGAGAAGAGAGAGAGTAGAGAGAGAGCATGCAGAGAGAGAGAGAGAGAGAGAGAGAGAGAGAGAGAGAGAGAGAGAGAGAGAATTGTCATGTCAAGGTCATGTACATAAATGGTGTAGATGAGAAGAGATTAGATGAGATAAGATAAAAAAGTTGGCACTTACTTGTGCTTCTGAATGTCTTTCACTCCATTTTTCAAGTTTCCAAGCCGTTCCGATGGACTGTCTCTGCAGGGACATTACAACAACATTAGGACATGTTAACTCCTCGAATATACTCTTATCAGTAACAAAGTTACTAAGGCTCCTTGCATTGAAACTATTCATTTCAATGTCTAGCTGTGAAATGTCTGATCATCTGTTTTTATGGTCGTTCCTGTTTGAGCACGTGGCTTCAGTATATCATGTGGGCCTGGCTCTACCTGCAGAGCTTCTTGATGAGGTTGGCAGCATTCTTTGTGATCTTCTTGGGGAACTCCACCATGTCAATGCCCCTCAGGATGATGTTGTAGGTCTTCATGGGGTCAGGACCCGAGAAGGGAGGGCTAGGGGAGGGAGGGAGAGGGAGAAAGAAAGAGAGAGAGAGGGTGAGAAATCAATTATTTGCGATGATATGATATGATGACTATAAGATATATTTTCCATTTTATGATATCTTTTCTATAATATGATATTTTTTTTAATCTTATATATTTTCTATGATATGATCGTTTCTATGATACGATATAGTTTCTACGATATTGTATATTTTCTATGATATAGTTTCTGTGATTTTATATATTTGCTATCTGATATAGTTTCTATGGTATGATATCACTTAATGGTTAGATAGGCTGTGACATAATGTCGATGGTATGATAGGATATACGATACACATATATTTTAGATGACACAATCTTTACTATGAGAGGATATGCTATGCTATACTATGCTGTACCATGTAGATATGATCTGAGGCTACGCTAGGCTCGGCTAGGCTACGCTCGGTCGTACCTGCCGGTCAGCAGCTCATACATGAGGATGCCGAGGGACCAGTAGTCAGCCGAGATGTCGTGGCCCTTGTTCAGGATGATCTCCGGGGCCACGTACTCCGGCGTCCCGCAGAACGTCCACGTCTTCTTACCGAAGCCGATTTTCTTAGCGAAACCGAAGTCCACCTGGAGGCAGAGCGAGAGGGAGAGAGAGAGAGAGGAGAGAGAGAGAGAGAGAGAGAGAGAGAGAGAGAGAGAGAGAGAGAGAGAGAGAGAGAGAGAGAGAGAGAGAGAGAGAGAGAGAGGAGAGAGAGAGAGAGAGAGAGGAGAAGAGAGAGAGAGAGGGAGAGGAGAGAGAGAGAGAGAGAGAGAGAGAGAGAGAGAGAGGAGAGAGAGAGAGGAGAGGGAGAGAGAGAGAGAGAGAGAGGAGAGAGGAGAGAGAGAGAGAGAGAAGAGAGAGAGAGAGAGAGAGAGAGAGAGAGAGAGAGAGAGAGAGAGAGAGAGAGAGAGAGAGAGAGAGAGAGAGAGAGAGGGAGAGAGAGAGATGAAGAGAGAGAGGGAGGATGGGTTTGTTAAACTCCGTTGCTCATAGTCTTAACATAAGGAATCATAGGTGTGTCCATGTAGGTGTGTTTGTGCGTGTATGTGTGAGTGCATTCATGTCGATGAGGGTGTGCATGTGTGCGTGTCTGAGTGCGTGTGGGTATGTATTTGTGTGCGGGTGCATGCGTACAAGCTTGGCGTATCCCCTGCTGTCCAGGATGAGGTTCTCAGGCTTCAGGTCTCTGTAGATGATGCCTTTAGTGTGCAGGTAGGCAAATGCCTCCACCACGCACGCTGTGTAGAACCTGGTGGTGACGTCCTCAAAGGACCCCCTGGATACACACATATAGATAGAGATAGGCTTTAGAAATGAAGATTATTATTACAATATATTAGACATGTTTGTGTGTGTTTGTGTGTTGTGTGTACGGATGTGTGTGTGTGTGTGTGTACAGATGCGTGCGCGCGTTTGTGTGTGTGTGTGTGTGTGTGTGTGTGTGTGTGTGTGTGTGTGTGTGTGTGTGTGTGTGTGTGTGTGTGTGTGTGTGTGTGTGTGTGTGTGTGTGTGTGTGTGTGTGTGTGTGTGTGTGTGTGTAGCTACCTGTCTCTCAGTATCGTCCACAGCTCTCCACCCAGACAGGCCTCCATCAGCATGTACAGATATTTACTGTCTTTAAAGGACCGGTACAACCTGTAAGATAGAGCAATAATCTCCCATTAGCAAGGCATTGATCCAACCGCTGCATCACTGGAGCTGGTCAGCCACCAGTAGTAGACATGAACGTGATTCTATCGCCGAGATAGGAATTCTGGGTCAAGAGATTGACAGAGGTCTGGTTTTAAGTTTGTTGTATGTGTGTCATGTCATTGTATTCCATTGTAGTGTTTTCTTGTTTCAGAGAGTGGCTATTTATATGTATGTCAAACAATGAAATGCATGTAAAATAAAATCCTTTGAAATGAGAAGGGAGTAAGACATCTGTCATCAGAACTTTCATTGTAGAGATTGAATATTTAAGATATTGGCCATTCCAAATGGCTTCCCCGTGTCCTGGATCACATGTGTTTCTGTTGAAGGATAGTGAGGGTCTTACCTGACGATGAAGTCGGAGTGAGCGTCGGTCATGATGTGTTTCTCCGATCGGATGTGCTCCTGCTGCCTCGTGTCCACGATATGGCGTTTCTTCAGGATCTTCATGGCAAAGGTCTTGGCCTCCTCGTTCTTCAGCTGCACCTGAGAACACCAGAGATGATGTTTTTAATATAAATTACCTTATTATGTCCTTCTGCATTGTCTGATTACATTTTGTTAGGCATAGGAGGTAATGAATGGGTTTTTGGTTTTCAGTTCAAATAAGCTTTACATTTTTTGACTTAAATTATTTCCTGGACTGAATACCAAGAAATCTTTCAGGAATTTATAAGCCTATCAGTTTCCAAGCACCTACATTATTATTATTGCGATCAATTATTTATGGGAAATGATTTTTAATTTTAAAGATACTTAGAGACAATAAAACTAAGTATGAACAGCAGACAACGGTCATTAACCAGGCCAAACCGTCAACACACGTTCATTGGGTCTTTCAGTCTCAGCTAGCTTAGCGCTCTGTAAAAGTTCCCGTAAACACGTGGTGCTTCCCTGCCAGAAATGCCTCAGAAAAGCAGCTAAGCTCGCCTTGCTTGTAAACATATGCTCAGAAGGGGACACCCTCTGGTGGCATTCAGGCCATTTTTAGCCTTGCGTGCTAATTCAGCAGCAAGCTCTACAAAAAGACTGCCATGAGGTCAGCGAGCTATATCAGAGCACAGTCCCCTGAGAGAGCGACATATAGAGAAAGAGAGCAAGAACGAGAGAGAGGGATTCTTTACATGAGGTCATGTGAAAGACCTACTTGCATGACAGAGTGCAGAAGAGTAGGAGCCAGTGTGTGTATGTGTGTGTGTGTGTGTGTGTGTGTGTGTGTGTGTGTGTGTGTGTGTGTGTGTGTGTGTGTGTGTGTGTGTGTGTGTGTGTGTGTGTGTGTGTGTGTGTGTGTGTGTGTGTGTGTGTGTGTGTGTGTGCACACGGGCATCTGAGAGTGGGAATAAGACAGTATGTACTTCCATCTCTGTAAACATGACCGCGTTCTTGATCTTGTGTTCCTCAGAACTGAATGACAAAGGATGGACGGATGGACAAATAAAACATGGAATCGTCAAACAGACACAGTTTAACAGTCAAACAAACAGACAGATAGATTGACATGTGGACAGGTGTGAAAGTTATGGGAGGAGGGGGAGGAGGTGTGTGTGTGTGGGGGGGGTGGGGGGGGTTGTTTTCTTCCTCCATTGGGCAGAGTGGCTGATCCCGAAATAACTCGGAAGGCATGATGGGAAATCCTGGCAGGGGAAGCCTTCCTTCTTTTGGAAAAAAACCCCACCCAAGGGCTTTCCCCCCCGCCCTCTCCCTTCCCCCCTCCCAACCGCTCCCTCCCTCCTCCCCTCTATCCTGCTGCTGCCCGCCCCCCCCCCCCCCCCCAAACTATGTCCCAATGTATTCAGGCTGACTCTTTATTAAACAAATCATATCAATCGATATTCTATCTCGCTAGGATTCCCTCTCTCGCCCTCTCTTGATATAGCTCTCTCTCTCTCTCTCTCTCTCTCTCTCTTTCTGGAACGTGATCATAAAGTCTGTAAATCAAGCGGGAGGGACACCAGTCTGGGTCCCGTGTCTGTCGATTCCGGTTACTAGCACTCGTGTGCTAGTGGAAAGTTACCTAAAATTAACCTCTGTCGCAACCAACTGTCTGGTGCTGGACCGTACGTCTCCCCCCCCCCCACATACCAAAAGCCCCTCACCCCAGCCCAGTCCATCGCTATCCCCTTTATCTTTATAGATTTACCGCAGATTCAATGGGTAATGGTATTAGCCATGGGTTTGGTTTCAGGCGTAAAAATAGGTTCTGCTGAGTAAGTGCCGTGAGTATCCCTGCACGCTGCCTTGATGAGCTCGCAGCCTTTGGCTTCCTATCACACCATGTCAGATGATATGGGCTGATGGAGATGTAGGGCTGGGAAGAGGCTAGACAGAGGCTGGTAATAAACGGTCTGATATTAAGATCCGAAATGATAGAGTTTAAAGGTCATAGAAATGGAATCCTGTTTCCAGGGAAGGAGCCATCTCCATCTCATCTGAAGCAAATTAAGGTCTTTATTTATGGTATTCTTGCTGACTCCATACCAGTACCATACCAGTTCAGAATTTGGGCAATAGGGGAGAAAAACTCAACTGTAGGGACTGGTTCACCAAAAGATCCAACTATATTACACTAAAACATTACTTTATTCCCCCTTTTATTCATAGAGTTGAAATGTAGCGTGTGCTATAAAGAAAGAAGGCCCCTACGCTTTGGTTGGGTTGTCTCTGCTAAAGGGTACTTCAATAATGAACCACTTCGACAAGGAAGAGCTTGCAAGCTTCCAACCAGGCCTAAAAATATAATTCGACTTTTAACAAGGAGTTCCTTTTCAAATAATTTGAAGGCTGGGTTGCTTTGAGACAGAGATAAGATATAGGTTTTATTCTTCTTCAAAAAAAAAGGGATTTGGGTTTGATCCAGAGATACGTGCATCCGGTTCCTGGGTCTTAAGGCTCCCCTGGGGCATCAACACCAGACTACCACAGGCTATCCTCCTAAGGGAGCGTGGGGGCCTGCAGTTTGTCTCTGTGGGCCAGGTCGGGGTTATTACTGGAATACAGAGCGGAACGTACTGTTCTACGTGTGCTCCGTCTTCTCAACCTCATTCACGGCCAAGTCCACTGCGTCCAAAAGAAACAACTTCTTGAGTTACCTGATGGACGGTGTATGTATGTACAGGAACCAACTTAATAGTTTTTTCTGGAACTTGTATTTAATAGTTATTAAGGAGAAGCTTGTATCCTTAGTGGCTAACAGTGAATTCAGATACATGTCGTTAAGGAGCAGGGTGGCAGGCATCTTGCTCAAAGATGCATACAGATAGGCTCTGTAGACTGTCCTGCCATTACACTACGCTGACCGCTATATCCTACAGACAGTAGGAGAAACACATAGATGATGATGGTAGTACTGCTCATGATAGTCACTTTTTCTTATCTTACCAGTTCTACACGTCCAAATCCTCCAACTCCAAGAGTATCGATGATGTTGAAGTCTGTCAACTTCAGGCTGGAGTAGAAGGCATTCTCAGCCTCATACCTGAATAAAGTTGCAAACGAAAGAAGTGTTAACGAAATAATTTCACACTGTGGAACTTATAACGTCCACGTATGGATGGTCTCGTTTGACGGCAGTTACTCAGTACCAGCCCCGGGTAAGCAGTAATACAGTTAGACTTAATTCTTTCATAATAAACATCAGGAAATATTGAATGATATTCAGCTAGCATAACAATATAGTTCCATAGGTAAGAATAAGACAATTCTTAAGAGCGGATGTGAATTGTCTGGGCGGTGTGTTTGGAAACAAAGAGGCAAGGTGTGACATTATGAAGCAGCAGCAAACTAACACGATACTGAAACAGGGAGTGGACGTGCGTCAGGGGTGCATTAGCATGGGGCTGTGGGACGGTGGTTGTACCTGCAACATTTGACCACATGGACAAAAGGGAACTTCTTGGAGGTATGGATGGAGAAGGAGGTGATGGGGAAGGGGGACGAGGAGGGTGCAGGAGGGGGGCTGCTGAGCCTCTCTCTGTGCCTCCGGATGGGGAGGGGGAGTAGCTCTCTCATTGAACTGTCCACACAAGTAAAATAACCCCCCCCCAAAAAAAGCTTAGAAAAGCCTTTGGAGTGTCTTTTAGGAATTCAGTCTGAAGTTTAGACTTCAAAGTTCAATTTATTGGCTTGACGAAACCGAACAATAAAAACCAAAAAATAGTCCAATATTGTGCAAGAAAAAATAAATTATTCAACAAATGGACCCTCGAAAAACCAAAGCCGAAATAGTTTATTTGTTACACCGCCAGTTTGTTTGCTCCTTCTGATGAAAACATTCAGCAGTCCGCCATCTCATGGGAGGCAGGGAGCGGCCATGTCCAGTTGACAAGGTGGGGGTGGCACAGCGGCGGGCAGGGCGGTCGGATGCGATGGTACTGGCTGAGCGTCGACGGGGCCAGAGCCTCTGGCTGAGCCCACATGGAGCTGGGGCGGAACAGTGCCGGTGCACTTTCCAACGATGTGGACTGGTCACAATCCAGGACGCGCTGCCTCTGAGCAAGGCATTCCCGGGAGGACACAGAGGTGAAAAGAAAGGATGTTTGAGAATCCTCTTTAGGAGGATGCTGGATGATTTGCGGTGAGTCTTCTTATTGGAGGAGCCTCTGGAGCAGGCGACAAACACAGTAATCCCTTAGGCTGTTGGAAATCAACTTCCTCCACACTGGGGGAGAATCCTCACTGATATCCGGAGAGCAATATCTCAACAGAAACTTTTCGTTGAATTCTTTATTCGAGTTATTCGAGTTCGAGAGACTTGCGTGGCCTCCCCGAGATCAGAACGTTCAAACTGCTCATGGTCAAAAACCTGCCTGCAGGGGTATAGCTCCGCTGCCCTGACACTCTATCTGGTTGGCTGGCTCGGACGGATGGATGTCTAGCTAACTGGCTTGCCAGCGGGCTGGTATTTTTAGCAGATGGAAACATTGCGGAGAGGTTTCGCTCCGGTAAAGTGCGGCAGCAGCGTGGCCAACGCGCTGCTCATGTGACACACCTACGCGGGACAATTGAATCCCCTAAGGTACGTGTGAAACATTAACAGCTGTCGACATGTCAGATGTGAGGGCACACTCGGCTGTTGGTGGTGGAAGGGGAATGTTTAAAGTTCAAGGTCATGACAGTCGATGTTCAATGATGTCTCAGCAGCCGTCGTTCATGGACATACTCAACAAAGAGGTGTCTTGAACAACGGGTTGAATGTGGATCAAATGTGGTTGGAATGTGGTGAAAGATTTAAAAATATTATATTATCTTTGATATATATTGTCTACCTATGAGCAAATCTTTCTTACGATGCCAGGCATCTGTTCAAGACAAGGTAGGTATGAATAACATGACTTTAACATGACTCAACTTTTAATATCATAATTAATAGTTATTTATTTAACCAAGCTTTGATAACTTTGGCAAAGGTTTTAATCTTGTACTTTTGTTGGTATGTCACTAAAGCATAGTGCCCCTTGAGAAACCCATCTTTACCCCCATTGGCATTGAGAAGGTCCTTGAGAAGCCTTAAGACCGTAAACGTCTTTGGGGACATCATGGACCCTCTTGGCCTTCTACACACCCCCCCCCCCCCCAGCAGTAGTAAAAGGCGTTTTCCCAAAGCCCTGGATGAGTCTCCTCTGGTTAGGTTTCCCCATAGCGGACCATCCCAGGGGGATATCACGGGCGATTTGCACCAATCTACCGGGTATATATTTAGGCCAGGGTGTGAAGTGGACTGGTGTGGCTTACAAACGCCTTCGCACATTTCAAGGGTGTCCACAGTGTGACATCATCTGTCGATCAAAGGAGAGGGGTCTTATGGGTATGAACCCGGGGTCGATAGTACCACTGATGGGTATTTCTCAAAAGGCACTTTGTGGAAATACTCTGTAGTATCAATATCTGTTACTTCACAACACACTGCACACAGCAAGCGGTACTAGCGCAGTATGCTAGGAATATTAATCATTAAATAAAAAATGACCAACAACCTAACAAATAAATAATTTCTTTCATAAATTTATAATTTCTTTGCACAAACATTGTGTCAACCATGACACATGGAAAATAACTAAGAACTATGTTTTTCTGTGTCCGTAATGGTCACAATCAAACCATTAAGCAGAGATGGGGGTTGAAAACATTGTCACACAACACACGGTTCATAAATAGCCATAGCATTCAAGTGAATGCACATACAGTAGTAAACATACCGTACCAACATAGCTCCAGGGATCACAATCATACCTTGGTCTTAACGCTGCCATCTACATGAGACCTCATATGTTATTATTATATTAATAGCTTCTCTTTTAATTTTCTTCAGTTTTCTCACTCACTCACTCCATCTCTGTCTGTCTCCCTCTTTCTTTCGTCCTCATATTTCTCTCCTTCACTACCTCATCAGTCGCTCTGCTCTGTATTCAACACTAACACATGTTAATTTATAATTACCTAATTCACACATCATAAATTATCCCCTAGTACATTCAACAACTTGTGTTGTGTATCTTGCAATGCACCGCGCTGACGTTAATTGACCAATTTGCACAAAAATAATAATTTGACAAGTAGGTCCATTAAAAGACCATTGGGATTCAAAGCAAGATGTTTACAACTTGTTTCTGAGGCTCAACTGTTCTGATTAAGTTGTGGATGCCTGTTAGCTTAGAGCTGTGGTTGGTCCTTCAAAGTACCAATATATGTTCTTGCAACTGGTCAAATTAGGAGGGAAGGAAGGAAGCAAAATCTAGTAATTCATGCAGGATTACGCAGGCTTGATACAGGTTGCAGGGTTAGTCTAAATTGGAGGCTGTATAAATCTGATAAATCACCATTTAAAGTTAAAAAACAAACAAAAGGAAACATGAATTTATGAATCTATGAATGTATTCTTCTTAGTTTTTTTTATGTGGTGTTAGGTAGAATCTCGGTGGATTGATTGATTGATGAGTTGATATATTTATTTTGATTTGTTGTTTTATTTATTAATAAGTGAAAGGACACTAAAAAGAAAAGAAAAATATAATTGATTTATTGAATTGATTGACAATTATAATAAAAACACAGTCTCTATCTCGAGTTTCTATATTGTAGCACTTAAATTTTGCTTTGCCTATTTTATTATTATTTTTTTAATTAATTTGATTCTTTGGAAGTCGCTCTGGACAAAAGCATCTGCTTAATAAATGTAATGTAATGAAATGCAATGACTCTTTTTTTATTAATGTGTTATTTCTGTGTTCTCTTGCCATACAAGGCCTTGGATAGGTGCCATTGTTACTCCTCAAACCTTGCCAGTCAGTGTATATGTTACGGTTTACGACGTTGATACGCCTCAAGTGACGCATATGTACCATTCTATCGAACAAACAATCCTGACATCCAAACTTCGCCCCGTCCAGCAGGGAGCCCCTCAAATTACAGACACGAAGCCCCGAGACACCTGGTTCTCTAGTTTGTAAAAGTATAGTTTGTCTAGCCATAGTGATTTGGGGAGAGCAGACATTAAAAGTTGTTTTGTGTTATCAAGGACGATTTTCATTATTTTGGTTTTTAATTGTTTGGATTCATTTAGGTTTTGGTTGAGGATTCACAATGTTTTTTTTTTTTTACTGTAGACGTTTGAAGCAAAAACATTAAGTACATTTTCTATTAGTTCAAACGTGTACAACTTAAATATGTGTGCGTGTGTGGTTGTGGAAGTGCATGTGTGCGTGCGTATGTGCGTGTGAGGCTTATTACAACCACTACGTTTAACGCTGACAGCTTTGGGGTGCTGCATGACATGCTGTAGCGCCATCCCTTTGGCACGGGACTCGTTTCCACCACAGCCAATCACAACGCAGTTATCCTGACCCACTGCCATAACTCGCATGTCTGTTTCTTTTGCCTATACCACGTGTGCATGAAGAATAAGCAGTGGTCAGTTGTTTATTTCTGTACATTTGGGTCTGCTTGCATGTGTGTGAGTGTCAATACATGTGTGAATGTGTGGATATGTATCCATGTGTGACTGTGTACACATGTTATGCATGTGTGTGAATGTATGCATGTGGCTGCATGTGTGGGTGCTTACGGTGTGTGTGAATGTATGTGTGTGTTCATGCATGTGTGAACATTAATATATGCATGCATGTGTGTGAACGTACGTGTGGGGGTGCGTGTGTGGGTGGCCTATGCAAACGCCTGCACGCTAAGGCGCTGAATGGTGTATTTCTGCACTTTCACTCTTTCTTCAGGCTTCGTAAACACAATCAACACAGGTGGCACTGCGCCAGGGAATCCAGCAGCCAGGAGCATTGAAGCGCTGCTCTGTGCATAACCCAACCAACTCTGCTTCCTGGAACAAGCACAGCCCCAAATAGACCGCTTCATACGGGAGTAAACATCAGCTCTGCTCCCCCGCGGATGCCGTCAAGAACTTCCTCCTTATACTTTAGAGGTTTAAAGTAGGGACTATGTGTAGGATTTTTCCTAAGCTAAACTCGCTTTGAATTGGCAGTATATGCACCGGTTGTGAGTTAACTTAAAAAGTGAGACCTTCACCGTCTCTCTCCGTTGCTCAGAACAGCCTGTGGGTGGGTTGCTATCATATTGGACCCCAGACGGTTTTGGCTGGCAAAAAGTGACGTGACAAAAAGTGACAAGCCTGGATAACGGCAAAAATGCTGTTCTTTCAGAACTTTACTTTGTACATTTAATGTGCATTAAATCCACCCATGCCACTCTCATTGTCTGCTTATAGCTGATGCTAATCAATGATCATAGCTCAAATTAGTTTATGATTGTCATTATCTCAACCCACGGAGGTCTCACTGCTTGCGTTCTTGAGCGGGCTGCAGTTCACCTACCGGCCAAAGGGATCAGTAATAAGAAGTAATTTTTGATTCTCTTACACGTAGTCCATTTAAAACATTCTCCTGGATCACATAAAGTTAGCACGTTGGGAGTTGTTTATGAAGTGCTCACACTCTAGTTTGAGCTATAACTATATTTGTAACAGTCTTATTTATAAAGGTGACAGTTACATGACACCAGCATATCAGAAATAAGCAGACACTAAGTACATCCAGTGATATATATTTAATGTGTGATTGAATTTTTACATTAACATGAATAAATAATATATGTGTTCTGTACTACATGAATTGATGTTATGTAGATACAGACATATATTGAAATAAGCCGCAACCCAACACTATTTAGATTTTTTGTTTCTATAGCAACAACGTGGCCTTTGGCTTTTGTGTGTGTATGTGTGGGTGTGATTGTGCGTGCGTTGGTGCGTGCGTGCCTGCGTGCGTGTGAGAGCCTACTCTGCAGCTCTATACCATAAGAGGAAATGACAAACGCACGTCGTAACAGTTTGGTCACATGATGAGTCACCAGTGTCAGCTGATGAAAGACGATCCGACACCTATGTTTACATGCTTTGTGTGTGTGTGTGTGTGTGTGTGTGTGTGTGTGTGTGTGTGTGTGTGTGTGTGTGTGTGTGTGTGTGTGTGTGTGTGTGTGTGTGTGTGTGTGTGTGAGACAAAGATCATTTGATTTATTTCTCACAGGTCTCCTACAACCAAGTTCAACTCCAGAGTAGCGGGCCAGCAGATATTGTGTTTTATGAAACATATTCCCCCACTTTAGACTAAGGTCCCTAGGCAGCATTATGGGAATTGTACCTGAATTGTACCCCGAGATAACTCAATTTAAAGCAACAATCCTGATACACTAGCTAGACATACAGCAATTGATGATTAGATACATATAACAACACCATCTGACGGTGTTGTGTGTTCGCTCCAGCATTGTTAATCTATCTCAGTGAGGACCTGGACAAACACTCTTTAGTAATCATCCATCATTGTGAAGGGCTTAGCAAGTCTACTTGGGGAGCGTGGCGTAGCGTAGATTGGGAGATATAGCGCAGGTTGTGTCATTATAACAGGAGGGTTGTAACAAATTGCCCCTCTCTCTCTCTCTCTCTCTCTCTCTCTCTCTCTCTCTCTCTCTCTCTCTCTCTCTCTCTCTCTCTCTCTCTCTCTCTCTCTCTCTCTCTCTCTCTCTCTCTCTCTCTCTCTCTCTCTCTCTCTCTCTCTCTCTCTCTCTCTCTCTCTCTCTCTCCTCTCCCTCCCTCCCTCTTTCTCTCTCCTGGTATATATGTGATTACCTGGAATAAGGCTTTAGCTATGATTGACGTCACTGTCCATTTGTTTGTGAGTGTGTGTGTGTGTGTGTGTGTGTGTGCTTGTGTGTGTGTGTGTGTGTGTGTGTGTGTGTGTGTGTGTGTGTGTGTGTGTGTGTGTGTGTGTGTGTGTGTGTGTGTCTTGTGTGTGTGTGTGTTGGAGCTTATGTGAGGAAATAAAGCTTTTTGTGTGGCTTCCATCGATAAGAGAAAATACTACAAAAATGTAAGCCGTCCAATCACCAGAGGGACCTGGCCACACACTGTTGGTTTCAATGCTCTTCTGAACATAACACTGGTCATGACGCTATACTCAGAGTGCAATCTTTCCATTGTCAATACTGAGAAAAGGAACAGCTGTCAACGGAGATGAATCAAACCCTTACAGCTCTTTCACTTGATTCTGTAAGGCTTCACCTTAAAACGATTTCACCATCGTAGCATTGTTACATCTGATGCACATTAGCATTGTTACATCTGATGCACATTAGCATTGTTACATCTGATGTATTCATTCCTTTTTATATAAGCCACGCCATTGTTGTTATTGGTTTTCAACCTCCATCGCATGTTTTGGGGCCACTAAATCTGCTGTTAATCCGTGGCCTAAGAGACGTCCTCAGAAACACACTCAGGGGCCTTTCTAGAACATTCTACATCTGGGTTCACTGCCCCCTATTCCAGCGAACCTCCAGCCTCAGGGGTCAGCCCCCTTGCAGCTGGGGTGTGTGTGTGTGTGTGTGTGGGGGGGGTGGGGGGGGGGGGGGGAATTGAACAAGACACACGAGGGGGGGCAACACACCTGCAAGGACACAATGAGCGAACATCCAGGAGGAATGCCTTGAACACGCGCTGAACACACACTGGGCCTGCTGCCACAAAGGGGAGGGGGACAGATGCTATAGGAGCTATAGGGGACAAAGCCATGGCTGTGGTCAGCCGGGGGTCCACGGACCCCCCCGGGTTACGTACACACGACCCCTGGGGATGAGGAGTCCGGGGGACGTGCCGCGCTGGATGTAAAGACATCAAGACGCAGGCTATATGCGCACACATAAACACACACACATGCACGCACACACATGCACACGACACACACACACACACACACACACACACACACACACACACACACACACACACACACACACACACACACACACACACACACACACACACACGCACCTTTATTCTTATCAACGTCATCATAATCATCACCTACATCATCATCATTATAATCATCATCTTCCGTTTCATCACCCTAAATATTGCACCAATATTGCGTCAAAAACCGCCAGGTTGGAGTGGTTCTGACTGCAAATCTTCTCATTCAGCACCGTGCAGACCCCGAGTTGGGAAACACAGCTTACCGGGACGTTTAATTTGCACGCTTTAACACTGCCGATCAAACTCGCTGAGACTCTAAGCACACACATGGCCACGCCCACCGCTTGCAGCGCTGGCATGCTTACATATTCGTCCTTACATGGTAGATTAGCCTTCAGCACACGGTTGACACAGGCCCAATGCCTGGGTTTGACCTTGACTCCTTCAGTGGGCTGACATCAGCCCCCATCAGGGCCAGGTGTGAGTGTGAAGGGGCGGGGAGTGGGCGTGAAGGGGGCGTGTGGTGTTGTTTTGACCCGGTGGTCCCGGTTAGACCTCTGCTAATCCAGGCTGGGGTCTCTTTCATGATCAACTGTCAGACTTGGTTTCACTCAGCCAGCTGTCATAGTCACAGGTCTCTAATCGATGGAAGATATCAGGAATACACTTTGGGGCTGTTGTATCGCTTTGAGAGGTGGTCACAACGTTGTACTATATTTATGGTTATTAGAATCGCGACTAATCAAGACGTTTTTGTCTTCGGGATATGTGTAAGCCTGCAGCTTCTCAAACAGCAATGGTGAAATCAACTAATACATAATATTGAGTATTTTTTTAAAAAGTTTTTGTCTTTGTCAAACTCGGTTTTCTTAACGTTCAGTCGGTTTATTTCAGGTCGTGACCCACTACGATACAAGACACAAGTGGTCTGTGATTGGGGCGTCATGTGAGGGTGCCCTCTCCCACCACCCTCCCACCGGACCAATATTCTCCAAATATGGTCAACCAACTATCCACTCTCCAACAATAGGAGGTTCCAGTCTGTGACATGCCCCTTGTGGCTCTTAACAACATGCTAACGCTACCTGACGCCTCTTGTAGCAACACGCTATGGCTACCTGATGCTGTGAACCCGCCCAGCTAAAGGCCAGGGGTATTATAAGCCTCTTACATAAGGATGTCTCCAGATCACGTTGCTTCCTGTGAACATCTGCGGTGCCATCAAGGGCACCACACCAAGAACAGTACTGACATTCAGAACTTGGCTCCTGCAACCCGTCTCCATCAGTGTACTATTATTCATCCATTCACACTTTGTTATACTCGGCGGGGTATTCGGCTGATGCAGCTCAGAAATGTGTCCCTGGAAGATCAAACTATTGGTATTTAATTAGTCATTTCGATTTTTCAATTCTCGATTTTTCTTTTCTGCCTGGATATAAATGTTATGTGAAATGTAAGTGTGAAGTAGAGGATTAGTAGCAGCTATGTTGACCTTTCAGCAGCACAAGCACAGCTTCTAAGAATAACTTGGAGGATATACAGATAACATTGGTATCTCTTGTATTGTGCATTGTTTATTTATTTATAATAACAATATCAATAATCATGCTCATACTTATGTTATTACACTCTTCCACCACTAGAGAGCAAACTGGGATCATGTCTATGTGTGTACGTGTGTGTTTGTGTGTGTGTTTATACATGTGTGTTTTGTTTGTCATTAATGAACAGGTGGGGGTTAGACAGTACTGAGATATGTCATTAATTGTCAGGTGGGGGTTAGACAGTACTGAGACAGGTCTCTAAGGAGCGGGTTATCGTACCCAGTACCTGTTGAACAACCCTAGCCAACACCCTGCATATGACTTTGTTTCACATGCACAATATAA
>OLKM01000235.1:42500-52500 GCA_900291075.1 Melanogrammus aeglefinus
GAGAGCTTGTTGATGTGCATTTCTCTTAGAGCCTATATAAATGGTAAACGGACTGCATTTCTATAGCGCTTTTCTAACCAGTGGCCAGTCAAAGCACTTTACAATATTGCCTAACATTCACCCATTCATGCAAACGTTCACACACTGAGCCCCCCCCCAGCACAAAACACTCACTCACACACACACACACACACACACACACACACACACACACACACACACACACACACACACACACACACACACACACACACACACACACACACACACACACACACACACACACACAATCAACATGAAAGGATGGAACATGCATGTAACGCAGAGCCACACATAAGGACAGATATTCCGTTTTCCGTCCACTATTGCACGCAGAGGCGGCGCTAGGGAAACGGTTGAACCCCGGGTCACATGTCAGGGAGGTACCACACGCGATCGCCGACCTTCCGCCGCTTCTCATTTATGATCCTTTCCCAGAATGCCGAGCAACCGGAGGGCAGGCAGGACGGCTGAAAACGGATGACGAAGGAGACATCTGAACAACGTGTTCAACGGCTTAATTACCCAAAAGGCCTCTGCTCTTCAGCTTGTGAGGCACGAACCATAGATGCCCCCCCGAAGCCGTCCCACAGCAACCTATTACGGCTGCGAGCGAAGGCCTGTTGCTATCGGCAACGCACATTCACCAGCGAGGCAAATGGGGGACGCACGCATCGTGACCGCAACAGGTCCCCGGAACATTCAATTAAGCAAGAAATGAAAACCGAGAACGATTCAGTCGTCTCTGATAATGAGGGTATACACAGACGCTGAGCGTGGCTTTTTATGCTAAGCTGTATGATATTCCATGTGTGTGATCGCTGCCGTACAGAGTGATTTCAGCTCTTTGGTTGGATGGGGAGAATCCCTGGGGTTGTGCTGGGTAAAAGAGAGGGAGTGTGTTTTGTTCAAACTGTAATGCTTAAGAGTCTTTTAAAGGGACGTGCACACAATAATAGATATATCGTAATCCTTTTACTGACGCCTTGGATGTACTGTATATTATTCACCAGCTATGACGAATGTGCTGTCCTTATTCCATTTACTAATATCTGCATTCTTTTTTTAACACATAAAATATGTAAAGGCAGCTTTCTAATATTATAAAATAATAATATAATGGAAGACACGGTAAAGAGAGTATATGCAATGTCCTAAGTGGGCCACTAGAGGGCCTCTGAGCCACGAGAGGGCCGCGGAGTATCAAGCCAAGGGGCTAACCAGGACCATCATTATGCTCTTTAAGAAGCTGTCTAATGAACCACGTCATGCTGCTATTAAAATGAAACATGAACCGAATGTATTCATTCATAAATATAATGGCAAACCCCAATTAATATGTGTCTGTGTGCATTTGTATGTGTGTGTGTGCGTGTGGTTGTTGGTGTTTCCATGTGTGTGCCTTTTTTTAATCAATACATAATATATAACTCTTCAAGTCTCCCTCTGCAGTTGGGGACACAGTGCATCTGTCCACCTCTAGCCTCTCTCTCTCTCTCTCTCTCTCTCTCTCTCTCTCTCTCTCTCTCTCTCTCTCTCTCTCTCTCTCTCTCTCTCTCTCTACTCACTCTCTCTCTCTCTCTTCTCTCTCTCTCTCTCTCTCTCTCTCTCTCTCTCTCTCTCTCAGTTCATCAGTAATTGACGTCATCACCAGTGTGGAAAAGCCCTCTTTATCCTCACCCGTCAATCATGTGATACCCGGGAGGGCGCCAGGGATTTCGATTAGATCACAATTACTGTGTTAAGCCTGCACTAACGCTACAGTCATAAGCTGTCCCACAGTGCCACAATAAGGAAGAGCCAACTCTGTCATCCATGTCATTCATCTCACTCATTCATCTAATTCCTAGAATCCCATTCATTCATCTCAATCATTCAACCATATCATTATTCATCTAGCTCATATTATCTCATTCATTCACCCATTTCATTCAACTCATTCATGTTATCGTATTAATGCATCTCGTTCATGACATCCCAGTCATTCTGTCATCTCATTCATTCATGTTATGGATGAATCTCATCTTTTCATCCAATTGATTCACCATCATCTATAATTATCACCCATTTCCTTACTTCAACTCACCCATTGATCCTAATCATTCATGTAATTAATTAATCGAATCCACTCTTGTTGTTAATTCCTATAATCAACTCATTGTTCTAATTAATTTCATTCATTCATCTCTAGTAAGTACATCTCCTCCATTAATCTCCTTCACACAGCTGATTGATCTTAATTCCTCCTGCATTGCGATGGAGGAACGAGTAGAAGGAACTGAAAGAAGCGGCTCAGAGAATCAGCCGCGATGCAAGCATGCGTCAAGTACTTCTCTCCTGTTCTTAGTCTCCTCGTCCGTCTCCAGAAAAGGAGCCCTGATTCGGAAGAAATTAACAGGGAGCTGCTAAAATAGAAGTATGCTCTACCGAGGCAGGCACAGTACACATAAAAAATAATATTCTCACAGCCCATTTTCACTCGCTAATAGCTGTCGAATGGCTACTCCATTTCTAACAGATTCCACTCAAAAATAGCTCCTAAATCTTATCTACAGCCTGTCTAAGGTTATCTATCAGCCTATTCCCTGTCCTCAAAAAACCCTTGTCGGCCAGTGTGCCAGTATTTATGCGGTGGTTTGGGTCTCTGTTGGCTATCCTTTAATACACCTAAAGGCCCTGGGAAGACTGGCTCTGGCCCACTATGAGATTTGAATGTGTATTGTTGTTGGCGGGATGCATGTGCTCTCCGTTTACCTCCAATCGCCACACAAACCCCCTCTACAGACCTCCATCTGGATGTCGGATACCTTACCCCCTTCCGTCAGTCTGATTGGGGTCGCCAAACACTGATGTTCCCCATCTTATCGCTATTCTCTCCTTTGTGCTGTCGCTCCTATTCTCCCTCGCTCACCCTTTGTATCTATTAACTTTTCACTCTCTATTTCTGGCTGTCTTTGTCTCTCCTGGATGTCTCCTCACCTCTTTCTTACCTTGTCCCTCCTCTCACTGCCCCTCTCTCTCCCCCTTCTCTCTTTCTCTTCCCTCTCACTCTTCCTCTTTCTCGCTTTATTCTCTCTCTCTCTCTCTCTCTCTCTCTCTCTCTCTCTCTCTCTCTCTCTCTCTCTCTCTCTCTCTCTCTCTCTCTCTCTCTCTCTCTCTCTCTCTCTCTCTCTCTCTCTCTCTCTCTCTCTCTCTCTCTCTCTCTCTCTCTCTCTCTCCCTCCCTCCCTGCCGTGCCACACAGCGCTCAGGAAAATAGAGAGAAAGAAATAGAGAGAGCAGGACCCTTCTCCCACATGGCAGAAGGAAGAATGATATCTACCGTCAGCTCTCAATAGGAAATTCTCTCTCTCTCTCTCTTGTGTGTGTGTCTAATTTTCACTCACACACAATGGAGGATATGGGTTGATCCAGAGTGAGTCTGACACTGAATGAGGTTCACTTTGACATCACTTCCTCTCAAACATCTCTGCGGCACAAACAAGTCTGCCTTTAAAGCCTTCACTTCCCTTGAACATGTTTGCTTTCTCTCAAGGCAAATTAAGATTTGACTCGGGATGGCTCTGTTTGCTGCTGTTGATCACTTCACTACTTCCCCCTTCAGTAAACATTGTTGACGTCAATGACGCAACAAGGTGGAAATCGCCTCATTGGACGGTGAGACTCAACTGCGGCGTGACGCAAGACCGAATCAGCAGAGCACTCAGGAAAATAGAGCATAGATTGACTGAGGCCTTTACTTCTAATTGTCAAAGATGAATGATGACGATTTAGCGCTTGATTACCTGTGACTTGTGAATGATTCAATCATTTATTTTGTCGTGCCTGTCTGAGGCTTTCATATGTAGAGCAACTAGGAGGGTAAAGGCCCCTCAACCCCCACAATGTCATCATATCTTAGGTATATACATGCGGTCTGCTAGAGAGAGAGAGAGAGCGAGAGAGGCATCATAGCGCATGCTGCCATATTCAACACCTGCTCCTTAAAGTCACGTGCCTGTATTCACTGTTAGTCATCTTTGGATAGAAATGTCTGACAAATAACTAAATAGTCTAAGGTCTAAATGTCAAAAGGCTAACAATGTGCTTGTGTCATTACACCAAGATTTATTCAATGACCTTGTCATTTCTAATTGGCGCACTATAAGAAGGTCCCGACAGGGACTCACCTCACTCATGCACTTCATGTAAGGTCTCACAATCTTTCGTTCTACCTGGTAACCCACTGCGAGGGTTATTGGTTCGATTCCCTGTACAGCTCAACCTGTAGGACCTGCCATTAACACTGCCAGGGTTATTGGTTCGATTCCCTGTCTGTCTTAACTGGTAAGACCTGGCGGTGACATTGTCAGGGTTATTGGTTTGATTCCCTGTGCGCTCAACTGGTTAAGCACACCGTTATCACTGTCAGGGTTTGGGGATTCGATTCCATGCCCAGCTTCACTGTCAGAGCAAGACAGAGCTCTGCCGGGGCTAGAATCACAGCCATGTCATAAATTATTCAGTATTGTAAGTACTTGGTTAAAGTGTCCACTAAATAGCTTATAAATAAATTAAATAAGCCTGGAGAAGCCAGGGATCGATCGAGGGGATGTTTCTGGTTCAAATAGTGCAGCCCGGTCTGACCAGTAGTCCTCGCTCTGATTTAGTTGTAAGTAGGTATCTATTGGTAAGAGTCGATAGAGAGCATATTGTTTGGATACGGCATGCAGCATAGTTATGGACTCTTTTGATTGGTTCGACAGCTGCCCCGTCAGCAGCCAATCGCAGCTCGGCCACATGTTCACAGGAGACACGCAGATTCCGGAATACGTCTTATGATCTGATCAGAAATGATGGACGCTGAAGGCATTCATTCACGCGTTCAGACCTATATCACAAAGAAACTTGACAAACAAACACGCCGAGGTCATTCCAACACAGGGCACAAGGTAAAAGCCGGTGGTGGTGGGCGTCGTCTCGTGGGGGTAGCTGCGTCAATCCAGAGGCAAAGCGAACCACATCTGCATGACACAGTTGTCACACATGTTACCTGAAGAGCGAACGCAACACCCTCTCAGCGCGTCTCAAAAACGACACCCCACCCAGCAGCCGTACCAGCTGGCTCTCATCCATCTTCAAGCCAGAGCTCTTGCCATTATACATTTAACCTTTTATTTTGGTTAACAGCAGTTTTTTATTTTGGTTAACAGTTCTTCCAGTCATCCAATGCGGGGCACTCGCTGCAGAGAAAAAACGAGATGCTCAGCAACGCAGAAAACATCAGTCTTTGTTCCTATTGGGGAACCATCATTAAAAGATAGCTACTCCAGCTGCTAGTACTGATGGGTCTGATGGGTGTCTAAAGCCGCCTGCATGCTGAGCCAGCTGAACTTTCTCTATTCCCCGTTGCTCCTTTCCTCCTGCCTGAACACTAACTGATGCTGCTGATAAGTATGTAGCACGTATCGCGCCAGAAGACGAATGGAGGCCGAGACGGATGCTGGCCTGTACGTTTCAGGATGTTTCTGATACTGTGGCAGTGTAGAGGAGAAGGATAGTCTCTAGTGGTTTGAGTCCAAGTCAAAATAACTTTATCCCTAATGACTGCAGCCTACTCTCTGACCTCTACCTGGTCATGGATGACCTCTAGACGTTTAAAGAAATAACAATAAATAAAGAAATTGAAATAATGAATATATGAAGGAATATAGGACACCAGGTCTGACCGCTCTCGCCTCATTTCTAAAGAGAACTTCAGAAATCGGGGAATCCCTCTTGCTTGTCAATCAAATGTGCGTAAAGAAAGGGAGTGAGGAAGCAGAGAGGGAGGGCAGTGGTTTTGGTGTCTCTCTCTCTCTGTCTCTCTGTGTCTCTCTCTCTCTGTCTCTCTGTGTCTCTCTCTCTCTGTCTCTCTGTGTCTCTCTCTCTCTCTGTCTCACTCTCTCTCTCTTTCGCTCTCGCTCTTTAAAACACGTCAAATATCATCTGGCAGCTAGTCAAAATGGTCACATGCCACAAGCACTGCCTGGCTATAAGAACCTTGAGCTTCACATCAAACAGCAGAACACATGGGATCCTCTTACCCTTGCAGCGCCCTTTCTCCAAACCAGTTCCCCTTGCCCAGACCCCTCAGGTATACTGGCTCCTCATTGGTCGGTTCCTCCTGTGTGACGTTAACCTGACAGGAGATGGAGAAGGAATAACAGACAAATATAATGAAAGAAGTAAACGAAGAAGTAAAGATGTCATTTTGTTTAGTGAGATTAATGTCTGATTATTAGCCATAATGTGTTGCGGTTTCAGTTTTGTGTGTGTGTGTGTGTGTGTGTGTGTGTGTGTGTGTGTGTGTGTGTGTGTGTGTGTGTGTGTGTGTGGTGTGTGTGTGTGTGTGTGTGTGTGTGTGTGTGTTAGTGTGTGCGTGCGTCGTGCGTGTGTGCTGTGCGTGCGTGCGTGCGTGTGGTGTGCGTGCGTGTGTGTGTGTTGTGTTTACCTTTCCCTTGCTGATGATGAAGAAGGTGTCTCCCCGGGCTCCTTGTCTGATGATGTACTCTCCGTCTTCATAATGGGTCTAGACAAAAAGCAGCAACAGTTTATAGTGTGTGTGTCTGTCAGTGTGTGCGTGTGTGCGTGTGTGTGTGTGTGTGCAAAGACCAGAGCTTACTAGAAATGTGAATTTGTCAGCATACTCCGTCATCAACGCCTTCTCCCCTATATTTGTTTGCGTGTGACAAGGTATGGACGTTGTTTGGGCAGCTTTTATGAAGATTAACCAAGAAGCAGTGACCTTTAATCATTGATTTCATTCACGGCAAGAGACTTTTCTCTTCTAACAGGATAATCAATTATCCAACATGCTGTTTGAGAGGGGACCCTCGGTTGGTAGCAATGGTATTTATTCTAAGGTAGTGTGTGTGTGTGTGCGTGCGTGAGTGTGTGTGTGTGTGTGTGTGTATCGAGACCAGAGCTTCCTTAAAATGTGAATATGTCAGCATACTCAGCATGCATGTGTTTAAGTCCCACTAATAAAACATAGCTTCATGGGAATAGAAGTACTATCTTTGTTCTCAATCAAATAATATATATCCAAAATGTTTTAGTTCAAGATGGCCGCCGGTACAGAGGGGGGAGAGTCTTTGTTTACCGTCGACTCTGTCATAATGATTAGAGTGGTGGTGATGATGAGATGGGATTTGAGGATGCATTAGGCTTTAACTGAAGCTGCGCGCTGCTTTAACTGAAGACAAAAGACTAAGAGGCTTCCTGGAGGACCGGGGTTTTGTTCCCCTGTCTCTTGAGATGCTGTGGTCGGTTGCTCAGTGGCTCTGATCTTATGTATTTTTGTTCATTTAAATGCATTTGTTGTTATTTTGTTGTTATTTGTTGTTGATGTTATTAAGGTGGACCAATCTTTTTGGCTGCTGTGGAGCACTGCTGAGACACACATGAACCCCGGCCACCAACATGCTTTGGCATTGTAATCCCTTCTTCATTTATTTCCTATTCGCCTACAAATTATAATGAACAATGTATGTATTACGTGACATAATACATTCGACTAGGCAAAGATTAAATACGCAAATATATACAATCCAGCTTATGAAATGAATGAATCCCATACTGTACTTTTTCACTATAAATCATACTGTTGTCTTTTTCTCTGTAAAGCACATTGAACTGCTTGATGTAAACATGGGCTGTACAAATAAAATTGCCCCTCCTTGCCTTGCCATATGCAAACATCTGTGACATCATTTTAATCATGGATTCCTCGCTCGTTTGGCATATTGTTTTCAAAAGGTTGTTTCAGAGCAGACTCCTGTTACATAGTTGAAATACTACACAGTGTCTTCCTTCCTGAGGAAGCCCACCAGCCAACCACAGCACTGTGGGTGTCTGAATTCAGCATCAGACACTCTGAGAGCCTCCCTCGTATCCACGCGCCGTCACTTTCCTCAGGAGACGGGCTGTTGCCACGGCTACAAAAACGCACCGACCCAGAGGCTGCATGATTATTTTCATCCTAGCTCGACTGATCGTCTCAATGCATTATTCAGTCTAGAAAAATGTCATAGGAAATATTATGGATCGACTGATCCGTGGTTCAACTCTTCTTCAACACTATACTCTCTCCTTGATAACTTTTCAAACATTGCCATACCAACTTTTGTTTTCAGCCTAGCGTCCACAGCGGTACGTGTTTGTTTACTGCACTAATAGTCTCTGAAGGTTTCCGAGTCTGCAAACCTGCCACAGAAGCACGTTGTTAGAATCACCTCAACATCTAAATTGCAACTCAAACACAAGGCTCACCGCAGAAGGTAACGACACGTAAGAGCCGGTGTATGTAATCAATCTTGTGCAATGGTCCTTTTGGGACATGCAGAGCTCCCCTCGCAGTAAAGATCGGGATCAACACAACTCAAACGTTTTTCTAGAGTCTCCCCGAGCGGTAAATAAATCTTGGGGAAATGTTTTCCTATTCATACAGTTGAAGTGAAGTGCTATAGATTTTGTGTCCAGACTCTATCTTTATAGGATGATGCTGGTCGATTGTCTGCGAATTTGGGATTCATGTTCAAATGAGCACCATGGGGCACTCTGCCCATCGATAAAGTCCGACCATGCGTTACTCTCAAGCTAAATATTTCCAAAATGTCAATAAAAATGGTGTAATTGAATCATTTCTCACATCCAGGATTACAACTTCTCGCTCAGACAGCTATAGCCTTGCAACAGAACAGAATGACCAGAGTTACAGCAGTACAGCTGTTCAGTTCATCTTTGTAATCCATTAGCTGAAGTGGACTGGTGATTGGCAATGCACCGCTACAACCGCCACAGACAGATGTGATCACCGTCGGGATAAAAAACGGTTTAGGCGCGGTATGAACTATCATCAGCCAGGAGAGACGGCCTGCATGCTCTCTCTCTGTCTCGCTCTTGAATAAACTGTAAAAGCACATTTGTTAAAAAAAAAGGTAAGAACAAAAAACAATAGTACTGACTTGCTACGTTTTGCATGGTTTTGACATTGCCATTTTTGGATTTTTATCACCCAACCAAATCGTTATACAATAAACAAAACCTTTCTACTTTCGCTCTCCCTATGTTTGAGTCCATTTTTTATATTCATGTATTTTTCAATTTTGTACAATTATTACCAATTTATCATATCGTATTCGTACTGAGGACTGGACAAAAATATTAGTTTTTGGGCTGTGAGGGCTGAGAAGATATGATAATTATTATTATTAGTATAACATTTTTTTGTAGTAGTATTATCATCAACATCAATTTTTTTTGTAGCAGTAGTGAAAGTCTTCATATAATAGTAGTATAGTAACATTAGGAGTTATTACCAAAAATGCACTAAAAACTAATTCCAGGCTTTGCTGTGACTATGGCATCAACCGGATCTGAAAAACAATCCAATGAGATACCACAGATGGAAAGGGTCTGCAGGCTGCATTGTTTGTTGGTCCATCTCTAAATGGACCACCTCCACCTCCACCTCCAAACTAAGCCTGTGCCCTCGGTTTTACAAGGCAGTGTTTTGATGAATAACTCTTGGTCAGTCTGAGGGAACGGTGACAGTGTTGCATGGAGCATTAACAGTTTCAATTGGATTTTGCAAACTGGGTCCGGACTGATAAGAGACGGTTAATCCGGACGTGGCACAAGAGACAGAGGTTTCACTCAACACACAGACAATATTAAATATAATGCACTTGCACATAAAGAGGAGTAGCGTGTGTGTGTGTTATTGTGTCTGTTTCCACTGAATTCATGATTAATGTGTACATATATACATTATATATACTGTATGTAGGAACATATTATTCAGATTATTCAATGCAGAAAATGTATATATATATATTATATATATATATATATATATATATATAATATATATATATATATATATATATATATATATATTATATATATATATATATATATATAAAAATAAATAAGGATTT